>JANRGV010000008.1:4756062-4793184 GCA_024734035.1 Alethe castanea | reverse complement strand
GCCCAGTATGAGCCATGGCTAGGTTGGTGTGAGCAGTGTGAGCCACGGCCAGCCCAGTATGAGCCATGGCCAGCCCAGTATGAGCCACGGCCAGCCCAGTATGAGCCATGGCCAGGTTGGTGTGAGCAGTGTGAGCCACGGCCAGCCCAGTATGAGCCACGGCCAGCCCAGTATGAACCATGGCCAGCCCAGTATGAGCCACGGCCAGCCCAGTATGAGCCATGGCCAGGTTGGTGTGAGCAGTGTCAGCCACGGCCAGCCCAGTATGAGCCAGGGCCAGCCCAGTATGAACCAGGGCCAGCCCAGTATGAGCCAGGGCCAGCCCAGTATGAGCCAGGGCCAGCCCAGTATGAGCCAGGGCCAGCCCTGCAGCACTCACGGGCTCGGCGCAGTCGGCAGCGGTGCAGCTCCGCTCGTTGCGCAGGTGCCGCAGGGCCCCGTTCTGCAGCAGCAGGGCCACCAGCGCCTCGTTCCTGCTGGCCACGGCCTCGTGCAGGGCTGTGTTGCCCTTGGCATTGCAGAGGTTCACGGAGGCGCCGTGCTGCACAGCAAAGGGAAACACACCCGAGTCAGGACGGCAGGAGGGACCCCAGAGCTGCACATGGCCAGAGGCGGCTGAGCACCACAGCAACCAGAACCCACCGGGGCACATCACTGCCCCATCTCATAGCCACAGCTCCAAGGATCAGCTTGGTTTGCTTTTGCATGTGTCTATTATATAGTCCAAGCTTTAGAGATCCTTAAGAAACCCCCAACCCTGTGTGACAGAATCCCAGGCAAGAAAACCTGCCACATGAAAGTTCCAGACAAAGAGCTACCTGTACAATAGCAAGGTAATATTTATCTAATTAAAATCTGTGAAGGGATGGGATTGAAAGGAGTAAGTCAATAAAAATTCTTACTTCTTTTCCCAAGTATTTTTGATAGAGAAATGCGTAACTAAAAATACTGATCCTAAGTTCGAGGTAAGCACAGATATCACATGAGAAATTCTGAAAACACAGAAAACACTGTCTTCAGTGATCTTACCTGCAACAATAGGGCAGTAGTCTCATAGTGACCATTCAGGCATGCATAAATTAAGGGAGTATTTCCATATATATCCTTTTTATTTTGTTTAGCATTGTAGTCCATCAGACACTTGACCACCTATTGAAAGAAGCAACAACTTTACTCTTACTGAGTCATAGTACTGAGTATGAGACTAATTTTCATATTTTAACACCCACTTTTAAGAAAGAAAAATTTAAGCAACTACAAGAAAGGCCAGAAAATAAATCTCAAGGTGTGTGAAAAACAAATATAACCAGTAACTTAACAAAACATCAAAACCAAACCACCACAGCAGCAGCACCCTTTTCCAAACTCATCACACTTGGAACGAGTTCTTTATACTGTAATTACCCCCATGAACTAATCTATAACTCCCTCATGAATTAACCTACAATTCTGAGTTGTATTCTTGTTTTTTCTTGCTTCCCTAGTGCTTTGTCTTCCCATAATTTTCAAAATTCTCTTTTTTTTCCCTCCTGCAGTCTTCAGCTCCTTATTTTTAAAACCCTAATTTTTCCACTTTTGTACATCTTTCCATTTGACTGTCTGCCCCTGCTTTTTCATGTTTGTTTTTTTCACACCTCATTTACTCTCCCTCTTGTATTGACACCCTCCCCCCATGGGCTCATGCTTTTCCTTCACTGCTTTTGCTTCCCTGACTTGAAGGGAGGGATGAGTTATCTGCTGCCTCAAAGCTCCACTCAGCTCATGATCTAATTAAAAGAGTTGAAAATACAGTCACTATTTAATCCTGGGGCTGCTGAAGACACCAAGACACAAACATAACCTAGAGAAGAAGGTACAGAGGGATGTGCACAGAAGATTCACCTGCACAAGGGATGTTTAAAGCATTTGAAGTGTGACAGAAGGTTTTTGCACCACTTGCATTAAACCATTTATTATTAAAACCAATTATTAACCACCACTGCATTTTAAGTCATTTATAAAGAAAAAGTGTCTACTGAAACAATTTCAGCTCAAAGTTCTTCTTTCCACCTGGAGATTTTAGAAACTGAAAACAAAAACCAGAACCGCCAAACTCATTCTCTCTGTTGCTGGTTTGGTGTGGTTGATAGTTTCCTCAGGCAGCCATCCCTGGATGCCAGGTGCCAGCGAGCTGTGTGCCAGGGCAGGGCAGAGTGTCCCCTCTGGCAGGCCAGCTGCAGGGTTACCTGGGGGTGTCCCCTCTGGCCGTTCAGGGCAGGGTTACCTGGGAGTGTCCCCTCTGGCAGGCCAGGTGCAGGGTTACCTGGGGGTGTCCCCTCTGGCAGGCCAGCTGCAGGGTTACCTGGGGGTGTCCCCTCTGGCAGGCCAGGGCAGGGCAGGGTTACCTGGGGGTGTCCCCTCTGGCAGGCCAGGTGCAGGGTTACCTGGGAGTGTCCCCTCTGGCAGGCCAGGTGCAGGGGAGCTGCCAGCTGGGTGTTCTTGGCGCTGGCATTGGCGCCGTGGCGCAGCAGCAGCGCCGCCAGCTCGCCGTGGCCGTGCAGAGCAGCCATGTGCAGAGGGGTGAAACCTTCCTGGTTTGAAACATTCACCCCCAGCCCGTTGGCACAGATCCTGGAAAACTTCTGTGGAGGAAAGCACACAACAATCATGCTTTGTTTTTAATTATTGACATAGCTAAATACCTGCTAAGTTTATATAAACAGGCAGATGGGCATTACAAGAAATTCTGCTAGAGCTTAATTTGAGGCCTTCAGAAAAAGTCAATTAAACAGAGCAGCTTGGCAGTATTTTTCAACAGAAAATTACTTTTATTGTTATCTCTTTTCTTCCAACATGATAACTTCATGGAGAACAATTCCAGGCAAAATATTCATTATATTAAAAAGAGGCTAAAGCAGCACAGGTTGAGACATAAGTAAAACTGAAAGTTTTATACATCTGTTAAGATGCTCATGCTGGATATGAGGCAGTGTTAATGAGTTACTTTCATTTATACAGATATTTATGCTCAGATAATAAACACCTCTCAGTGCTACATGAAGCTTGAGGTAATAAAGATACAAACTAAAATTAATTTAAGTCATCTGGAAGCAAGAGTGCCCAGAGAACAAACACCCCTGGGAGTCAGGATAAGGGAACCACCCGGAGGACAGTTTACCCAGCAGTACAGAACATCCTCTTTCACTCCTCTTGCAAACTGTGGCTGCCTGACATTTACAGTGGGCACGACTTTTCATTCTCTGCTTTCAACGTGTGCCTGCCTAACACAGGGGTAAGGATTAATTAACAAGTTCCTCCTTCTCATTCAGCAGACAAGTAAATTCCACAGCAGATGCCATTCCCCTGCTTGTCAGCAATAAAATGAGCTTTATGGACCTGAGCTCTTCAGCACATGATCTCTGTCCTGAGGGCACAGGGACATCCCTTCCCAAAGAACAAAGCACGGTGTCAATGTGAAGAATTTAAGGACAACAGCACACTCTAAGCTGTTGCAAAATAAACGTGTGGTGGCAGTTGGGAATTTAGAAGTTAAGCCATCTCTCAGTGCTGTTAACCCCAAAGTAGCAAATAAACTGAAAATTCGTACTTAGGTTTATTTTGCAATTACTTATCCAGTCATGTACGCCTTCAGATGCCCCCTGGAAGGCAAGTTATGGAATTTCTATTTCCAAAAAGCTGGGATTGTTCATTATTTAAAACAACAACAACAAAACCAAACCAAAACCACATACACAACAAAACCTCATCCAAACCCAAAAAACCAAAAAACCAAAAAAAACATAAAAAGAGTGTATTGTAGAGCCTCTTTCTATATTCACAGTGTGGTAAGTTAGGGGGAAGAAAATCTTTGCAACTGAAAAGAAAGTCATTGTAATTATATCTAATCCCTGAAGAGGCTTTAGATATGGCTTGTAGAAAAGATGTTATGCAACTAAAAAAAAAAGGCTTTCTCAGCATTACATGGATTCTGGGATTAGCAGGTATTCCTTGCTGAACTGATTACTAACAGGTAAGGAGATATGCTGTGCCAGTAGCAGTGTAAACTAAAGAGAACCAGAGGCTTAGAAAAGAATGTTTATTCAAGTTGCCCAAACCTTCCTGATAGCACTCCACATATCCTAAAAGCAAACTGTGAAGCTTTCTCAATCCATTGGACATTGAGCAAGTCCATGAACACTGTTCCTGTATCCAAATTTTTCAACAGTTCAATTAAAAAAAGAATAATTTCATAGCATCAGATGAAGTATGAAAATCTGCATGTAGTTAATTTCTTTTTAGACAGAGAGCCAGAGGTGCTGGGCAATATGAATGCTATTTCCCTGGAGCTAAAACTTACATTACATGAATATAAATTATTCTTTTCACAGAATGAATATTCGAACCTTTTGTGCTGGCCCACATTTTGAGCACTGGCATAAGGGATGGCAGAATTCTGGTTTTGATGTACTGGCTGTGTCATCCTCATCTTCCAAGTCTTCTTCCACCCATTCCAAGAGATAACGGACCTGGCATAAAAAGCAAGTCCTTCTTTATAGAGTCCAAAAGTCCCATGTCCTAACAGATCTGCACATGTAGACAAGTCAGATTTGAACAAACACACTTGTGAGTATCTCAGGAAAAGCACAAAACTACCTCCTGCCATCAGCTGCCCATAGGCCAAATTGAAAAATCAAGTGTTATTGTTGACAAAGCAGCTAGGAAGTTCTCCAAGCACAGAAGTGAAGTGAATTATAAATGACTTCCTGCTGCCTAATCACAACCTCACTGTTCACCACCTCTCAAACACTCCAAATCCTTTTAGCTCAGATGATTTGTGCCAGCTCATATCAATGTGAATTTTGTTTCATCTTTTGCTTTAAAGAACATAATGAATGACAAGGATGATAACATTAAATTTTGCAGGGGCACTGACTTTCCTTAGGTCTGTCACTTCTCAGGAGTTGGACAGTTTCACTTTTTCCTCAATGTACAATGCCTAATATTTGAGAGAGAGGACCTTCAGGGAAGTTTTAGGGCTCAGGATATTCATGTGCAACCTGCAAACAGTGATGCTTAGGGCATGTAAATTTTACATTACATTAAAAAAAAAATTTAAAAAAGCTGTTTAAGCAGTACATTTTTATCTTGAAATTCATTAATCTACATTTCACTGAAGACATCTCAGAATTAGCAGTGACTGTGTTAAGTCTATTACTATTGGACCAAGCCAAGAGCTCTACAGCTGATAGTGCAAGGGAATGGGGATAGTTGGATTTTTGAGACATTCCTCCCACTTTGTTAACTCTCACAGGTTCTGCTCCTCACCACTGAGCTCTGGGAAAAAAAACACATCCATGTCTATGCACTTAAACACATGCAGCTACAACAAATGCTAGGACAGCCAAGAAGGGCCCTATACCTGATTCTGAATGATAACATATTTGAGCCTGAAAAGGGATGTTTTTCACAGAATATTGCTTTCCCTGCAAATTCCACATTGTTCTCTGGAGTAAAGGAAATCTCCCAAGCCTGCCTGTTTATGGAAGGCCAGCTCAGCAAAGCTTTACTACTTGCTACATTTGTACATGTCTAAACTGAGCAGAAGTGTCACTTCACTTTCCCCCTCCCCTGCAGACTCACCAAGACTCTCACAATCGACTCCCTCCTCCTCCTGTGACAGCCCAATACTGCTGCTCTCATTACCCAGTGCACAGCTCCCAACATATTGACACCAGTGTCTCCCAAAAACCTGAACACATCACTCCTGTGCCCATCTCTTCATAATTACAGTGCAGTAGCTGTTCTTCTTGGTTTAAAGGTATTTTTGGTCAAAATATTAACTGTAATCTCTGTATCCTCACTCCAAGTGTTGCTCCACAACACTTATTTCTGACAAGAGATTTGCTTTTTTTCTGTGGTAGATTTGCACATATCCTTTCCACTGGACAGGCTAGGTACACGGAGAGCACCAAATCCAGCAGCTATGGTGAAACAATGCCAATCACATCACAATAATGTTTATTTTTAAAAAATCTTCCAGTTTCACAGCACTTTTTAAATGCCTCCTCTTGCAAATCTCAGTTGGCTAGCACAGCAAAAATCTACAGCAGCCCTTATGACCTGGTTGCTGTGGCTGTTCCTATGGAGACAGATGTCAGGCTGTCAGAAAAGGTCAGAGTTTCTAAATACTCGTGGTTTTTTAATAGATATGCAATCTGCAACCTTTGTCATCCAGCTGGATGATTCTCCTTTCATGAACAGCTTTACATGAACTTCAGTAATGAGGAAAGAAAAGCCACAAAAGATAAGGTGATTCTGTCATCTGAATGCACAGACTGGATTTCTATATGCTTTTCATTGTTGGTATCTATTGAGCAGTGCTAGATACTAATTTTCCAGCAAGTTATAGCACCGTATTTAATTTTCTTGACATAGTTTAGATTTTCACAAAGTGGGTGGAAAGCTAACTGCAATACATGCATATTTACCACTGGCCAGGAAGATGGCAAATATTACCATTGTACATGTTACTGCTTCTTGAATCCCTTAAGGGAAATAATTACTTCTATTAAGTCACATTGTAAACTAGGATAATGATAGGAACACAACAACTGAACAGTTCTTTGCTTTATCAGCTCATAAATTATTTTGATCATCTTAGTGGAATAAAACATAAGAGAAACAGTATAAATGTGGCACATATTTTGTTACATGGGTTTTCTATTTTCTGATGACTCTATGAGGCTTCATTGGCATTTGTAACTCCTGGTACAAACTAAACCTAAACAGTTCTTTCCAAACATGCACCCAGCAGAGCATGCACCCAACAGCTTTTTGGTTTTTTTCTGTGAACTACAAGAAAACCAAGAAATCTACAGCCTTATACACATTTCCAAAAGCAAAACTCCTAAAGATTCCTGTGTCATCTTCAACTTTTCAGTAGAATGACATTGGAAGCATTTTTTAAGGAATAAAGGCAATGATAAATTCAAGACAGGTGGTGCCACAAATTACAGAACATAACCTCTGAAACTGGTATTACTATAGCCACCAGCTGTCTATCTGAAGTGAAATCCAAACTACACATTGCTGTGTGTCCCACAAATAGCATCTATGTGCTGACTAGGGTCATCTAAATTTCCTCTTTATATGAGGTTATTACCCAAGGCATTCTCCACTTGATAGTATTTACAAGTAACTTCTTCAATTTGAATGAGATAAAATGGACTTCAGTAATATTCAACAGCCACATTAACACTCACCATTTCCAGATCTCCATCAGCAACTGCTCTCAGGAGTTTTTCCACCTATGTATGAAGAAAATTATTTATTTGCTTTGTTAGTATTGGTATTAAGCAGAACACAGAAAATCCTGTGTCCTTTGCTAACCTCCTAAGCTTATGCAGCAGGATTACTGCTGGCCCATTTCATATTGATTGATAAAGTTGTAAAGGAAAAACCTTCTTCCTTTTATGAAATAGAAAATCTGTGCAAGGCCTGTGGCCATTTGATGATCTCTGACTTGCTTAGTTAAACAGTACTTATCTAAATTGAGGATTTGTGGCCCACCATATACAAAGCCATGTAAGCTGATATATATTATTATGCTGCTCCAGCAGCAGCTGCCCTGTGCATTTCTGTGTGAACCTAATGTTAAAAATCCCTGTTCAAGGCAAATTCCTACCCTAATATACACTAATACTGTTTGGACTCTTGCTGAGCTACTCTATGCTACCAGGAACACAAAGGATGGCAGGTTTCACTGTGCTATTTGAGAAACAACAGCTCAAGGTGAAAAAGATGCTTTCTAATTGTTACCTTTACATCTGCAGATAACTGGTTTAATCCTGTGCTAAAACTCAAATATTTATAAATCTAACTTGACTGTAAGCATGAAATCTGTTTTCTTAAAATCTGGAAAAGTATAAATATCAAAGGGTATGCATTAGGAAAAGCACCAGCATTAGCCCATTTAAGTGTAAGGTCAAGCCAGGGTGAAGGTGCTTTCCTGTCCATGAGCTCTGCAGGGGGAGAAGAGACACGTGAGGGAAGAAGAGGTGGAAGGTGCTCTGCAGAGCACTGGTGCCATTCCCCTGAGCCCTCAGGTTGCTTGTGGAAGCAGATTAACTTGTCTCTTCACTTCTCTAATTCTCTACTCTCACATGAAGGAGTCGAGATCCAACCTGATAGGAATGGGAAAGGTGCCAGCAAAAGGGCAAGGAGAGTCCATCAGTCCTCTCACAACTCACCTGGCTCTGCAGAGTGTCAAGAATCATTTAATAAGCTTTGTGAAAGTCTGTTTCAGCATTATAGCAAATTATTCCACCACTGTGCTAGAATCACCAAAGATGCTGCTGTGTAAGCATACTTGTTTCAATAGGAAGGAACACCTTGCAAGTTGAAGATGTCATGGAGTGACAGCTTCAGTTACATTTCAACCTTCATATGGAAATTACCACCTTGCTGAGTGTGCCAGTGGTGTTTGTCACTGCAAACAAGGAAGAATGAGACTAAAGTTTGTGTTTTACTGCTCTGATCTCTTTCTTCAGGGTTTTAGATGAAGAACAGGACACAAACAGCTGAAAGACCAGAGCCAGATTAAATCTCTCAATTTTTTATCTCCTCTGAGGAACACTGCTAAGTTTGGTTTTATTACTGCCTTTCTAATACAGGATGAAGGTCCTTGAAGTAATGCACTGGTCAGTCTGGGCAAAATCTGTGATTCTTTCATTTTTCTTTCCTACCTTTGAATGTCTAAAAGTCAGCTGTCTAAATCTCAGCCAGGTATTTAAACTCCCTCTCTCTAAACTCCCTACAGAACAGAATGCAATCAACAAATAACACCTGAGTGCAACTCAGGTCAAACTAAGCATGTCTGAGATTAGCTCCTCTCTGGAGTTAACTTCCCTCCACTGACTAAGGAGGGGAAATAGATGTCTGAAGTGAAGACAACTGTCTTCCAGAAGTTGAGTGAGCTGAATCCCAATCTCTGCACATATACAGTTAAAATGGACTATATACACTAGGGATGTCTGTGCCTCCCCTAAACTTCCCCTAATCATACAGAATAATGTCACTAGAGAATGTAAAGGTCTTAGGGATTTTTCAGGAGTCATCTTATCCCATACAAGATGCCTAACAGTAAAAGCAGTGACCCACAAGCTCTGATAATTTCTTTCCAAAAATAACAACTTCCTTCAAGTACTAAAAGCTGCCTTAGGCTCCAGCAATGGTACAACATTTGTTATGCATCTTATAGATAATTTATTAAGAGCACTTAGGGCCAAATGTCTGCTACATGCATTTCTCCATCTTTCCAGTTTGTTTTCTCCCTCTTCCATGGAAAAGAACCTTCCTTTAAAGTAAAAACAGAAGAAACAAATCTACTACAATTCATCTGCATGGACAGTTTTTCAGCTGCTGAACAGAAACGTGCATGGAGATTTTAGTTCCAACAGAGCAAGTCCCAAATTTACAATCCTGGTTCTTTCACTTTCTCTTTTCTCAGTCATAATAAAAAAGCCACTATCACTGGCTCATTTAAGAGTATTGATTAATAAAGGTCTGACTGGATCTCCTTAATCCAAGGTGCAAACCTTGAAATCTGGAAAACTGACCATACCACTTTCCCATTATTTCCAGATTTTTTTCCTTCATGGAGCTCTCCCAGCATCAGGCTCTTACCTCTGAGCAGAGAGCCCAGGTGAAACTTGGCAAACACAAATGAACTAAAGCTGGATTACAGAGAAGCTCATTAACCCCAAGGACCTCAGGTGTAAGCAGTTTGTAATCTTTTTCCCTGGTTTGAACTACAGTCTTAGTACTTGGGTGTGATAAATATGTTCCTTCAAAGAAAAATAAATCCTCAATCTACGAGGAGAACTTATTTAGAGTGCCTGACTCTGTACAAACACAGAGGTACAGCCCTACACTGAGCCTCTCATAGAGCAACTCAAGTGTGAAATCACACTGTGCAGTCAAAATTGCCTTTGTTGTGTTTCTTCCATGTTCTGAAACTTCTGGCAAGAGAAGAAGCTTTTAATAGCAGGAAAAGGAAGAATTTGAATGTAGTGGTGATATTGAGAGAAACAAACATACTTGGGAGATCAATTGGAAAAAAAAAATAATAGGCAGACTTGGAAAAACAAAAAGAAGCATCAGAATGAGTGGTGGTGTGACAGTCTTGGAAAGGGGTAATAAAGTGTGGATCTGAGATCCCACAGGAAAAAAACTCAGAGGATGCCATCTGGTGTGGACAGAGCAAAATCAGCAAACACATACATGCAAAATATTTAATATATAGCCTGCACTTCTTCACTTGTTACAAAATTGATTCCCATGCCTATTTTGAAATCTTGTCTTAACATTCCAGTTTGTTGTTTGCCAGAATGCCTGCTCTAGTCTCTTTTCCCTGACAGGTTTTGTAAGCTACCAGTGGCACCTAATTCCTGGATGGGACAGCCAGGTCCTTGGGGCACTGACTGCCACTGCACTTTGATAAATCTCAACAACTTCTCAAATTAGATAGTTAACTTCAATAAATATGAACAACTGCTTCAGAGATGGTGTCAATTTTTCCACAGAAATAACCAACAGGGCAGTTGAAACCACACAAAAATAAGTGCTCGTGTACTGAGATGACAAGCCCCTGAGGACAGCAGTTACCACTTTACAAACCAGACAGAAGGCTACTCCTGAAGAAGGACTTCAAAACACTGTGGCAAATTATCACTCTTCCAGCTTCCTTCACTTTGCTTGCTGTCAAAACCTATATCTCAGACTTACCTCTTTATAACTGTTTTTTGCTTCTTCTTGCCTTGTATCAGTTGATGCTGATGACAGGCTCGAGACAGATGAACCTCTGCTGAAAGTTTCTGCTGAGTGCTGAGGAGACCTAAGTGGTGACTTGCAGTTGGGAAAAAACATATAAAAATCAAACAAACAAACAACCAGAAAAGGTTAAATATCAAATTAAGGAGGTTAAGCATGGGCAAGAAACAGTTTAGCAACTCGCAGGGGCTGTTACCTCAGAAGCACTCTGTCCTCTCTCAAATGTTAGGTAGTTTAATTCCATCAACGACAAAATCTGCATAAAAATATTAAAGAGAACCAATGTAACTCCACTTATAGAGGAATTTACTGACTGAAACACAAATTAGTTGACAACCTAACACATTATGACTGGGCAGATTAAAAGAACCCATTTACAAGTTCACGTTCTATCCCAGAGAGTGTATTCCCACTGCTGGAATTGAAATGGGACCTTTCTTCCTCAGAGTGAAACAAACATTTTCTCTTTAATAGTGAAACCCTATCAGCAGTGAACTTTTACACCTCTGTGGTGTTGCATCAGAAAGAATCAGGCTGGAAGATAGAGAGGAATACCTTGGAATTTAATGCACACTGCAGGGAAGTCTCTTTCATGCGGTTCTGAATTTCTGGGTTTGCCCCATTTTGCAAGAGCACTTCTATGATCCCTTGATAGCCCCAGCGAGCAGCAATGTGCAGAGCAGTGTCCCCCTTCTCATTGCCAATATCCAGCCTGCAGGAATGCACATCGTAGTACACTAAAGCCTTCACACACTGGGAAGAAAAGGAAAGCTATCAATAAATTATAGTGTTGTGTCTCAGTTCAGACAACAGGAACAATCCTAAAAGGTTTGTTTTTATTACTGCTCATTACCTAAAGAGCAGTCTTCAGTGGTTTAGGGTCATTAAATAAAGAGTTAAATAACTACATTTGCAAAGCACTGCTATCTTTAATGTGAACTTACATTAAAAATTGCTACGAACTACCAAATAAAGTCCTTATTTCGAGCATTAAACAATTTAGACTTCAAATATTTTTATTTACTTTTTAAAATATGTAAGTTTAGTGCTAATTTGCATCAGTTTAATTCCATTGCAGTAGAATGCCCATTTGGTTTGTTACAAAACAATTACTTACATCCTCATGACCGTAAGTGCAGGCTAAATGAAGTGGAGTATTTCCATTATTGTCCTGAATATCAGTACTTGCCTTGTAGTGCAATAAAAGCAACTTAAAAGAAAAACAAAAGTAGACATTTAAGTAACTAAAAAATTAATGTACAAACAATTATTGCTCTGCAGATTCCTTTAGGGTTCTGGCATGATGAAGCACTTCATGAGACACTAGCTCTGCCTCCTGTTTCAGACACCACCCTCTTGGCACTGCAGCACTGTTTGTGCCCTACCCTGAGAATCAAAAGTCTCCTCTTACATATGCAGAATTTTAATCGAAAAAAATGAATTCTCTACTGCAGCAAACACTGCAATATATTCACCAACATCATCTACCTCACATTTCAAGAGCCTATGCAAACCAATTACAACACAGCTTAATTTCAACAATGTTAATTGAAGAATATCACATACATGAAATTCAAGTAGACAATAAGTACTGTAGTTACACAGGCTATCCTAAACACAGTGTGAAGCATTTAACTCAGTCCAGTGATTGCAATGGTTGTTCTGTCTCAAGAGCAGACATGCTCTCAATTTGTACTATGTATTGGAAATTTGTATTAATAAAGTGGATGAATTATCAGGTATGCAGAGCTGCCAGTTGGTTATTACCAATGGCTGAAAATCTTACAGTAGAAGAAAAAGTGTCTTGCAAACTACAATGATGAAAGATCCTCCATTCTGACAGCTTACACAGTTCTGGTAAAAGCTCCCCAGAAGATCTAAATGACAGTAACAGTAGAAGAGCTTAGTAGGAGTCATGTATGTATTATTTAGGCTAGGTGTTGTGCTTACTGTAACATTTTGATATCCCTTCTGACAGGCGAGGTGAAGGGGAGTTGAACCGTGGTAATCGGTAGCATTGACAATGGCTCCTTTGGCTACGAGCAAATCCACTAAGGAAGTTTGACCTTGGAAAATAAGCATTAAAAGAAAGGAGTACACTTTGCACAAGAACACTGCCACTTTTCAAATTCAAACACTGACTATAAATCAAGACACCCTGCATTTCTGCATACTATGTTTCCATATACTGCATATTCACTACCTTGGTATTTGGGTTTTTTTGAGGTAGATTATTCAAGGTCAAAGCCCTGTAAAAGAATCTCCAGCTAGAAGCAAAGTATATTTGCATCCTACGAGTAACAAAAGAAAATATTTGGATTCAATATAATAATGAAAAAGGAAATTATAAATAAGAAACCACCCACTAAGAAAATAATACAGCTTCTAATCAAAGGAAGATCAATTACATAATGAACATTGCAATACAGGTGTTACAGATCTACAGTGCATAGCCAGCTGCAGGAAAGTGAGAAGTCCTTTCTCAATCTGCCTTTAAAACAAGACTGGTTTCTGAGGACACATGTTTAATTTTTTCAAAGCTGAAGAAAGCACCACTGTGGTAATCACTATGACAAAAGTAAACAGTCAGCAAACAAAGAATAACTCAGCCATAAGAAACTGAGCTTAAAAGAATCTACAACAACTTTAGTCTGTGCTCAGATAGAAACAGCGAAGTTTCAAGAGCAAAGAAGCAAAAAACCGACTTAATGCAGAATTCCAACCTTATTACAAAGGTGAAAAACAGGCTGACATAAAGATACAAAAGCAAAAGGAGTAGGAAACATTAGTGAAGAACAGCAAGCCCACTCACCACAAATAGCAGCTATGTGAAGCGGAGTATATCCCCGGTCATCTCGGGAAAAGGGGGTGATAATGGAAGGGTCATTCAGTTTCCTTTAAAAGACAATGGTTTGAAGCAGCTTAATTACCCAGCTGGTGGTAGGAAGGAGGAGAGAAAGGGAAAAGCTGCCAAGGATGACAAAAACCTGATTTTTGAATTTTTTATCCTTTTACATCGACAAATTATTCCACACAGACCTTTACATTTTGTTAAAAGAAGTGGGTTAGTCCCAGATCTGTAAGTTTGATCCAAGAGAAAAAACACCATGTCTACCAAAGGAGACACAGGCTCCATCATAGAATGAGTGGGTTCCAAAGGATTCTGTATGCTCCCAGTAATTCTTCTGTTTTTTCAAACCACATACACACACCCTCTCTACTGCATCCCAAAGTGCGACCAAATTTCTCTATCACCAAAACCAGCAGAGTTTCTGAAGCAAATCTTAGATAAAGGCTTCTACACAGCTTCCTATGCATTTGTGGGGTGAAGAGTGCTCACCCAGAAACCAGCTTCTCGCATTTGTCACAGTAACACAGCGGGTGACACATTTTCTGTACAGTGTCCTTATCACTGTCACCTTGACTCAGCAGCCGCTCCACTTCCTCCTGATCACCTGAAGCAATATGCTACAAATAAACAACAGTAGAGAGAATCAGAAACCAATATAAAAGGCCTCCTTTTAAGAAAAAAAAAGCCAAGAGTAATTTACTGAAGCACAAAAGGAAAGGAACCGATTATGAAAGACGTATTCAAGCATTAGAAAGCAGAAATGAACAAATGTCACAGCACAAAGCCCCCTAATGGGCATTTAGTATTAAAAAGAAACTGTTCTTGGCTTACCTCACTTTCTATAAAAAAATTAAAACAATTCCTATTGTCCTCTTTAGACTCAATCATGAAATTGAGCTCCCTCTGTGCAAAAACATGTCTATAAAATTACTAAGTCTCCAGCCATAAGCTGTGAACACATATAATTAGAAGCTCTGCTTTGTGTCCTTGTATAGGCAAAATTCTTTTAGAATGACAGTATGAGATTAACAGATAATATGAAGTAGCTGTCAGGTGACTACATTTAAATTATTTCAGAAAACTCTTCCAATTTCAAGCACTAAAAGCTGTGAGACACAAGCAGTATCACATCTGTGCATTAAAAGGGCCACACAATACCAACAGCAGTAGCATTTCATCCTTGTTTGCCTCTATATTTCTCATAACATGTGCTGAAATCTGTAAGATTATATTATGTTACTAAGGCTTTGGCACAGAAATGTACTTGATTCAAAAGACACTTTTAGCATCTACTAAAACACATTTCACAGTACTAATATAATTAACCCTTCATTACACTCCAGAAAATTGCAGAAAGGAAGGGATATAAACATGAAATATGCAAATATATACATATTCTGCCATAAAAGTTATTAACCTTAAACAAGCAGTCTATTGGTGCAGCAGACATCTGGGACAACAAGTTCATCCTTTGTCTTAAGAGCAGCTTGTCACACAGACTCTCAGATTCCTGAAAATAATTAATAGATAGATTGATTATCTATGCAGTCATTTAAAGGCAAAAGTGCAGAACCTTAAAAATGGAATTAACTTTTAAAAACATTAAATGCTTATTTACTATGTATGAATTATCAGAAACGTGAAATCTGAATCAGTTTCACTTTTAAGATTTTGAGACATAAAAGACTGGGCACCTATAGAAATAAGAAGTAGATGTTAATCAGAATATTTCTTTACTGAAATTCACTGTGAATTAACATTAATGAAATTATGGCTGTACCATCTAAAAAAGAACACAGCAAAACTAAAAAATACTTATTAAAGACAGCATGAACTGTAAGGGTTACAACACAGCTTCCTCAAGAGAAGAAATTAAGACAAATTCACATAAAACATGTCTGATGGCTACTACAAAAGGTGATCCAGATACAACTCTGACTCGAAGAATTCTGAACTTTCTGCTGCTGGCTGAAAAATAAAAGATTGCAGCAGGCAAAGCATTGCTCTGCAGCAGATCCATCTGTGTAGTATTTCTCACTTGGTTTGAGCTAAGCAGATGCAACTTAGCAGCATACCCTTGCATCAGTACTTATTCTCTGGGACAGCTAAAGATACACTTTAAGATGCACTAAAGAATATAAATGCCTCCAAAACCAGGTGAAAATTGTGGAGTTAGATTTTGAGATGGCAGCACTGACCCGCCCATGAAATAAAACAACAACCCAAGGAAAACACTTTCTAAGAATGCAGATGGAAACTTTTGAATGTGGGTGGTTCTGATCCACAGCTGCTTATGGTTGGCAGAGGTGCTGCTGCAAGATAATGGCTCTCTAGAAATGGAAAGACTTCAGCCTCCATAAAACAGAAAACCACTGCATTTAAGACACACACCCATGTATCAGGCAAACTCTGATGCTTTAGAATCTGGGCTATGGCTTTTACAATAAAATCTGTCAAGACCCGATGTAAATGAGTAAAACCAATCTGACCTCACTCTTACATTAGTAAGTCAGCATGAAATTTGAGCCTCATCAACTGCAAACAACAAGACCAATTGAGTTCACACTTTCTAGAAATCAGACTATTCATGTTTCAAAATCAACACAGATGCCTCTCACAAAGCTGTCCAAAAATACCCTTAAGAGCTCAGCAAATAACATCATTAAAAACGTGTTGGTGAGGTCTGGAGATGAAAGTTTTTCTCTGTACCTCACAGGAAGTTGTTTGCATTTAGATACATGAAGGTGGTAAAAATTCACCAATCTTTTCAAATCTCAGTGCTTTAGCTAAGGATACCCAAGCATAACTCCTCATAATTACAAGGCATATAATACTAGTCTCCTGGGATAGATTCTTCACTATGAACAGGAAAAACTTCCCTACAAATCATCCGATCAAAAATCAAACTGCTGGTACAAGTTCCTAGTTCCTAATGTCTAATCAGAATTTCTAGTGTGGATGCTCACAGACAGCTTTACACTTTCATTGTGGAGAAGCTAAGTAACTGTTAGCAAGAACTACTGCAGTTTTAGTACTGCTCCTTCCACAGAGTGTGTCTAAAAGAGGAGTGTGCCCCAAGTGGTATCATTATTTTAAGAGTCACATGAGAGAGTAACCCTAATGTAGCTGTATTATATATTGATTATGTAAGTCAGAATAAAAGCCCAGGTGAAACCACATATCCTCAATAGTGAAATATGGAATGACAAGAAAATCAGATATTCACTCTAGGATTAAGGAAGTTTGGGCTTTCAAGGTCAGAACTCACTGGTACCAGCTTTACTTACAGCCAAACAATTTGTATTCCTTTTAGAAAGGGATTGCGTTGAGTGGGACTTCCAAGTATTTTAAGTGTTGTCTAGAAAATACACACCCAAACACTAATAACATTTTTTATCTAATAGTACAATCTGCAGAAAAAGGAAGTATTTGTACCTATGAGAGTGTACTTGTGTAATGATCTATCCCAAGTCATTCTCACAGCTTACAACTGATGACTTTGAAGAACTGCAGGTGGCAGAAGCCAGGGGAGGAACTCTTGAACACAAACTAAGGCTAATCAAGTGTTTGGTGGGGAGGGGGAGTAGGGATCATCTCCCTGTCTCAAGCTCTTCCCATACAGGAAACAAAATGCTGCCTATTGCCCATGGATGGCTCTGACTCCCTACCTTTTTATACCTCACTTGAACCCTCTGAACTACAGAGCCTTACTACACAGTGGCTGTGCACAGAAATGAGCTAGTATCCAATACTTATTAACAAGAATTCTAATTGAATAATGTTGACGATTCAGAAAATAAAACTGACTCTCATGCTTTACAGGCTCCTCTCTTCCTCCCGAACAGTGTCTCACAAAGACTTGCATGACCTTGGGTCAAGGGATTTGGCAAAAACGTCCTGAGTGCAATTCACTTACTGACACGAGGGTGAGAACGTGCCCATTATCCCACAGGGTACATTAGTCCCCTGCTGAGTTTCTTTCTGGAGTCAGCTTCATTAGGGATTGGACAGCAGCATTACTCAGCTGCCAGCAGCTCCATCTGAAGCCAGCTATAAAATTAAGCATAACCACATAAGGGGCTGTAATGAAGCCCCAGGGCACAGCAATGCTCCTGCTCACTTCAATCCCACACCCCCTTCCAGCACAATCTGGAAATCATAGGGCAGCAAGATGACAGCTGCTGCTGCCTCAAAGTTCATCTCCTTTACCAGAGATTAAAGGAAGAATCTGAACCGGTAGACTTTATGGAGAGCAATGCTCCTCCACCTCCTCACTATTATTTCTCCATTTCTGCCTCAGTCTCTCTCATCATGGTGTGCCACCTTCTCCTACCCTGAAGAAAAGCGTGGTCTGGCTCTTTCCTTTCCAGATGTGTTAAGGGCAAGTTGTCCCTCACTTCATCCTGAGGGTACTGCTGCCTTCTAGCCAGGCTAACTCCAAGGAAAGAGGACTTGGTGTTGTACATTCACTCTACAGTGATAAAGTTCTCTAGGTCTAGAGCTGATCCGGCTGAAGTATGGGCAGAAACACTTAGGGCTTGCTCTTCTCATGGTGCAGACACTGAAGTCCTCATTTAGATTTCTCAAAAACATAGTTCATCTTTCAAGACAGGTGCCTCCCAAAGAAATATAGTACCATAATGGAAGTGGCACTTAAATTACAACACCTGAATGCAATCCCAGTATAAAAGCTGCTATCCTTAACTACACCAAGAGGGATAGAATCAGGCATTTAACAGAAAACAGCCTTTATTTTAGAAGTTTAAGGGCAGTATATTCTATCTTAGCTTGCTGGCATTGTTGTGGAAGACAATTCTACTTTGGCTGCAGTTTTCTTTCAGAGCACCAGCTTTGCTCTTTGTATATTGATTGTGAATGACAGCCAAGTGACTGCAGGAAGTAAAACCATATAGCAGGTTGTTTCTTTTAAACTAACATTTTTATTTTTAATACAAGTCAATTACAGACAAGAAATACCACTCTCTTTACACAATATGGAAGTGTTGGAGTTTGGGTTTGTTTTTTTTTTTTTGAGTGTACAAAAACTTGCACAAGTTCATGGAAAAATCCCAGAAAAGAACAAAACCAAAAACAGCAAGAGACCAAAGTGCTACATTAAGTGCTTCTTAAAGTGCCCCAGGTTGTCCCATCCCAAGCCCTGCACACTGAGCCTTTATTCTGGCCCCTGCAGTTAGATTCCAGTGCTTTGCAGTGGGGCAGACTGAGACACATTGAATTCACTCTGGTTCCAAGTTCACTCCTTTTGATTTCCACATCAGCTCAGGAAAACCTAGTTTTACAACAGTAGAAAAATTTAGAGGAGTAGTAAGACTGGATTCCTTAACTAAATAATCTACAAAGTTCTTAAATTATAGAAGCTTCTAAAGTCACATCAGCATCACCATTGGTTGGCCTGCAGGGATGTGGCCAGATTGACAGCAGGCCTACTTGCCAGGTAGGAAATCTCACGCATCCACAAATTTCCTGCCCCTGCCAGGTTAGAGATCCCAAGAGGCAAATTTGACCTTCAAACAAACAGCACCTGATCATAGTCCTGCAATCCCCCTAAAGCCATCAACTCAGCACAGCATTGCAAACACATGGGATTCTTCCAGTATGAAGTTTAACTGAATAATTCTAAATTGCACTGCTATCTCCATTCTGCTAGCACAGCTAAGCGTTTTAAAATGACACAAAAATTTAAGCTGTGCTGTTCCCAAGTACTGCACTGTTTCCACAATCATGGTAGAGTACAAACAGGAGAGAAACATACTGGAGACTCATCAATAGAGAACAGTGCTGTCATTTTTCCTCTAACCATATGAAGAGGCAGACTTAACATTTAAGTACTTGCTCAAGTACTATATAATGAGCAAATATTAGTACATAGGACTCCATTATAATCATTTAGGTAAATTTAGCATTTGCTTCAGGTAGTCCTCATTTTTTTTTTAAGCAAAAAAAGGAAATTCTTATGTTAGCTATTTGTATCCTCTGGCTGGATTTATACCCACAATGGTACACAGAACTACAAGTTATCAAACAGGTATTTGCCAGACTTTAAGAGTAGCTTACTGTTGATCTGTCAGAGAGGTTGCCTTGTCGTATGTATTCTATTGCAGCCTCAATCGAGGTTAGGCAGTATCCCAACTCATCCTTCACTGAACTGCAAAGCCTGAAGTTCTTTATATAACTCAAGTTGGCCATCCTGAAAAAAAAAAAAAAAAAAAAAAAGTTAAGCTGCAAACCACTAAAACTAAGACACTAGCATGGCATATTGCACCTCATCTTAAGCAATCCAGGGAGACATTTGGTGCAAGATGGGAAAAAGCTTCTAAAAAAGCTTGTTAGGCGAGAAATATGGCTATTCTGAGCTTGTAGAGTGATCAGAATTCTACTTATCTCTTAAATATCCAATGAAAAGTTATTAACTGGATAGAAGGAATATGAAGGATGAGAGAAGGATAATAGTGGGAGATTAAAATCTTTGAAGTGAGTGAAGCAGTGTTTCAAGCACCGTAAGCACCACAGTGATAGCTACAAGTTAAAGGCCAAATACTGATCTCAGAGATCCAGGAAATAACAGCACTGAGAATCAGGTACAACTGGAAGGTTCAGACAGACTTTTACTGAAAATGAGGAGACACAATTGCACAAGCTGGCAGGAAGTAATTAAACCTTCTCATCTAGTTTCTCTGTAAGAAATGCACCCAATCTTGAAATGCATAAAGGTGTCACAGCTCCCAACACAGATGAGAGAGAACACCCCATGAAGGCTGTATTGGCACACAGATTTGGTCAAGAGATGGTCTCCCACTACAACTTTTTTCTAGGCTGAGAAAATAAAGGCACAGTCCTGATAGCTGCTTAATTTAGTTACACATACAACACAGCTTTGCTATTTGCTATTTGTCCTACAAAAATTTTTCTGTATTTCAACCAGTAAGTTGTTATTGTATGTTCAGAAACATACAGCAGCACCACACAAGAGGGTAGGAAGGAGTTCTATATAGCCAAAACAGCTACATACCAGTTTGGGATTTCTGTTTTTACAAGCAAATACAGCAAAACAGAGAGAAGATCATCTGCACACATGGTTTCCATGTTAACTAAAAAAAAAAAAAAAAAATCACATTTGGTATTAGTCATGTCATAGTTTAAATCAAGAGCAGTAACTCTAAAGTTCTGCCTCTTAAGACTAGGGCCAGCTCTACTAATGAAGAATGCATAGAGAGCCCAGGGCAGGCCTCCAAATGTTCTCCATCTCTCACTGAAATAGTCTGCCAGGAGCCAACACACAGATGCAATTTGTGCAGTACACACTGCCATATTTGACTAGCATCCCTCCTTTCCCACACAGCAACAGCCAAAGCATTAGCTCAAGACTTCTGAATTTTTTGAGGTAAAGACTATGCTCAAAGTTGATACATTTTTCCATAACCCAGCAATCTTCCTAGCGAAAAGAAGAGATGAAGTAAGCAAAGCACTGTGCTACTCTATTTGCTTTGTAGAAGTCTCTTCTGTTTTCAAGCTAGATAAAGTAAATGCCAGGTTAAGAGGACTGTGCTTTCATATCACAATCATTTCTGTAATCCATAGCAGCAGGTTTGTTTGGCCCCACCCAACAGTGCATTCCACTAAAGATACTTCTCAAGAGTATCAATTTCAAGATGTCAAGGGGAGCATGGACAAATACACAAGAATGATCTAGCAGCAATCTCCAGTGTTTAAAATGGATCACCCTCTGTGTCCTGGCAGATGTGAGCTATCCATATGTCCAACCTAAAGCATAAGCAAGCTAACCCAGTACCCCACCTCAGCCCACAGGAAGCAGTGCTGAACATCTACCTCACCTCCCTTCCTTTTTGCTCCGTTCAGAGACCTCAGAGACTCCAGCTCAATTGTTTGTTCCCCAGGTGCTATCCAAGAGTTGTTTATATACTGAAGTGCTCTGTGTGTGCTATTTAAGTTGACAATTATGAATTGACAAATTACTGACCTCTTTGGCTTGGAGACTGCATAATAATTTGTACAACTTTACGCAGACAAAGTAGCTTCTGTTGAGGGGAAGTGCATTTGTTCAACTGACCCAGTTCTCGCTTTGCACGTGGTATATTAAAACTACAAAATAATTAGAAAGGAATGATTAGCATACAGAACTCCTCTGCAGGATGTCCAAAGACAAGTTTTAACTTATTCAGAGCTGAACTGAAGAATGATTCCAAAATATTCTCGCTTCTACTCCAAGTGCACTGCATTTCTGTATCCTGTAGATGGCTTAAAAACAATAAAGTAAAGGAGACAACCATCAATGCCAAGATTGTCCTCATATGACACTTGCAAAGCTTTGATTTTACATCTCAAATGAAAGTGTAAAAAAACTTGCTAGTGTCTGGAGGAAGACACTTCTTGGCTGGCATGATCCTGTTTAAGACAGGATCTCAAGGACTCAAAGAATCCACAGTCATCTCTCTCACCTGAACTCAGGCTTCACTCCAATGTCTTTTTGCTGCAGGTCTTGAAGGCTCCTCGTGATTTTATTAAAATCAGCATCCTAATCAACAGAAAAGCAATAGGTTTTCTAAATGCTTTAGATGAACATCACTAGTATGAAGCAATCAAAGAAACTTACCTCACTTGCCTCAATTGTCCCCACATATTTGAAGACTAGATCATAAATAGCATGATGGATATACATCTGTGAAAAGAAAAACCACCAGCATTTTAGGCATGAAAGGGAGAATTCAAAACAGCTTGGTAGTTATTTTTCTTAATTTTAGATGCTTACTTCAACTGCTTGTTTGATCAGATTCATCTGCTCTTCTTGCTTTGCAAGCATCTTCTAGAAAAGCAAAGCCATAAACAGCAAGAGAAAGTCAGATAATTTATTGCTTAAGTAACACTGTACTATGTGTATTTAGAGGAGTAAGTCTTTACCAATTGCGAATCTCTCAAAAGATGCTGCAGACATTTGGTATAAAGTGCATTGACAGAATCCTAGGAGAGAGAAAAGATAAAAGCCATCAGATTCAGGTTAATGGGACTTGAAGGAACAAAGTCTAAATAAGTAAAGTGAATCTTCCCTGTCTCA
This sequence comes from Alethe castanea, assembly GCA_024734035.1. NCBI lineage: Eukaryota > Metazoa > Chordata > Aves > Passeriformes > Muscicapidae > Alethe > Alethe castanea. The sequence continues at coordinate 4,770,433 of JANRGV010000008.1, read as the reverse complement.
ACAGTGTACAGTACCATAAAGTATGGTAAGAGTTTTAGCAATAATATTTACTAAGCAGTTCAGATAGTGCAGTTCTTAATGTGAATTACCACTTCTCCCTCCACCCCTTTCACAACTCCAGGCTACTCTGACACAGAAAAGCTCAATAAGGCAAAGAAAACAGCAGCAGTGAAGCAAATTATATTTAGTAAATGAGCCATCAGGAAGGAAGATACTGACTATGTAGTGGCGGAGGCTTTTCCTTTCATGTTCTTTAAATGTTCTATAGAATGATCCTAGGTATTTATCAAATCTCTCACAGTGCCTTCCCAAGAACTCTCTAACATCTTCAATGTTTTTAAGAGAATAGGAGTTTGATGAAGCTGTAGATTCACCTAAAATAAAAGCCAAGAATTAACATATAGGCTTAATATGTATGCATGGTAAAAATACATTTTGCCCCTACATATACAGCCAGCTTGTGTGCACTGAAACATGAACTCAGCTCACTGTACCTTTAATAGAGGTATTGCCTTTAATTAAAAGAGTTTAATGTGTCACATTTGAGCAGGCGCCCCCACTTTTTATGTCAAGGATTTATTTGGAATAGCTAAAATAGATTTCATTTGTTTTTTATACTGGGATAATTTATTACCACATGCACTCAGCTTATGAGTTGTGTAAGTCAAGCTTGAAAGTAGAAGAAAAGCACATTAGTGTTGACAGAGTGCCCATGCAGGAAGTCAGGGTGCTTTAAGTGAGCTGCAAAAATCCCATCTATGACTTTTACATAAGCTATTCTTTATTTAGACATGCTTTCTCTGAATGGGATAGCAAAGTTACATGAAGCAACAAAGCAAATCCATTTTTCTTCTGAATAAGACAACTGAATCCCTCACTTAGAATTCATGCTGTTTTTCCAAAATTTTTTTCTAGGCAAATCTTTCATCTGCAGTCAAAGGCAGCCAGCTAATAAGGGGCTTAAATCATTCTTTTCAAATTACTTTTGAAATTAGAAACTCTTCACTTCTGAAATACTGTGATATGACTATATTAAGTAATGGCCACAAAGAATATCACAAGAATAATTTTTGAGATATACCTTAACACTTACAGAATTTAAGGCTATATGAAAGACAGATGGGTTGTTTTTTTTGGGTTTTTTTTTCCAGAAAGCCTTCCATATTTCCCTCACAGCACTACTTTCACACTACCTAGTAGTACTTCTCTTTGCATTCACTTGTTTCAAATAGTCTTATTTATTTAGGAAGACTAATGTTTATATTTCAGAAAAAGCTGAAGCTTCTAAGCTTCTTAAGGAGCTTCTGCTCTTCTTAATTAGTAAACATAGATTGTTATACAAGTACATAAGGACATGCTGTTAACATTCACAGTACTGACAGTAGTCTTGAAAATGGTTGCAGCCTTAAGGAGCACTTTCAGTGAAGGACAAAAATTGAGACATTCAACTTCCTAAGTTGGGCCACCACCAGGAGGCTGCTACCTAACTCTGCCACACAACCTCAATCCCCCTACAAAGTGATCACGAAAGAATTTACCTCTCCAGTTTTTTGTGCATCCACCTTGCATCTCAAGACACACATGGTCATGTTTAGGATTAAATCCCTTTAAGCAGTCAGCACTAAACTGAGCACAGCTAAGAAAAATCATGCTGGATTAAGTATTCCACAGATAATTCTTAATTCTACTGGATTTATGCCCCAATCTCAGCACTAGTTTTGCTGGGAGCAGCTTGATATTTCTCTGCAGCAGCACACCAACATCTGGCCCAGCAAGCTCACAAACACCAGGGCTTTTAACCAAGCCAACACTTTCCAGAATTAATATATTTGTTAAGCACATCAAACACTAATTGCTCACTGTGCAAAGGCAGCCACCAAACTAACACCAATACATACTTGAGCTTTCTGTTTTTTCCAATGGATGAGCTATGCACAATATGCTGAAGCTTTCTTCTTTTTCATTGTAAAATGTTTCCTCAAAGAGAACAGGTACTGATAGAGTGTAATTAAAACCAGCTCCTAGAATGATGAGGTTTCCTTGTATGAAGATCTCCTGAAACAAAACAAAGAGCAGATCAAGTGTGAAACTCTGCCAGAAAAAAAGTTACTCTTTGGCTTCTGCCTGGCACAGTTACATTTCCAAGGGGGAGGAGAGGAACTTTCAATGTGAGAAAGCTCCAAATTGGAGAAATTTCACTTTTTCATGTTGTGTTGACACTGAAACAAAGGCTTCTTCATCGTGCAATGACTGCCTGAACCTTGCTTACAGCCACTTCTTTTACAAGGTTATAGCTAGAGATTTCAAATAATCACCAACATCTTGTTTGCAAGTAGAAAGGAAATTTCAAATTTCCTTTTAGTAGAAAGGAAATTTTAAAAACCCAACAACTTAATATCAGGACTTAAGCACAGCCACAAAAACCACCACACATCTTGGCTGTATTTCTCACACTTAGCTTTCTTTTCCCAGCAACTCCAGTAAGGACATCTGGAATAGGAAGATCCAGATGGCAGCCTGCAAACTATCTCTACTGCAAGCTATATATCCAAGTTCTCAGACTGTACTGCAAAATTACAAATGAAAAACCTGGGATCCTATGCAGAGCCAGCCCTGCTTGCCTCTTCTGTAACCATCAGTTCATACAATCAGTCAGCAGCAGCAAATCACTTACTGGAGTGTCCCCAAGATACATTCAGATATCAAACAGAAATACCTTTCCATTTAAGGTTTGAAAATTTTCTTCTAGCGGCTTCAGAACATAAGATTCAAACTGGCAGGTAGAAAGACTGTTGCTTGAAAGGCTTCCTTTGCATGGAACTAGCACCTAAAAAAGGTTAAATCATGCTTTAGAGAGAAATGCTCTGTATTACCAGCTATATATCAATGCCTTTAAGAGGCAAGCAATTAAATCGGGCTTATAAATATTTACAGTAAACATACAGGAACAATAGGTGCTTTTATTTTAATAAAAAGGAAAGGTTATCACTAGACACGCAGTCTGATAATTAACCCAGAAATTTCACCTAGAACTTATCTGGAGAAGGCTGACAGATGCAACTGAAGCAAACACTCAGGGAAGTAAATTAAATGTTTAGTTACTTAGCATCAGTCACAAATGACTTAAAATGACAAGAAATGACTTAAAATTAAGCAGTTAATAAGAAAGTGAAGTATATTTTCAAACTCAAATGAAAATCCATCAGAAAGAAAAAGATCTAAGGATATAAACATCTTGGGTTTAGACCAACAGATTGGCAATTTGGGACAAATTCTTAGTTAGAAAGAAATCTTATCATAAGATAGCAATAACCTGTTTAATTGAGTCTCTACACACTTAATTGTGAATGAAAATTAATTGCAAAATACCCAGATTAGTAAATATTAAGGACTGGAGATTTTATTCCAGGTCAGTTTAATAGCTTTATTCTGCTATAAAATGCTGTCAAATGAATAACTGCTTGTCCACCAAGCATTTCAAAAGGTCAATCCCTTTTAAGTTATAAACTTGAGAGAATATGTAACTTCAGTTCACAGAAAAGCAAATAAGTTTCCTGTAGAGTTTAGAAAGAACACCAACCTCAGCTTTTTACGACTGTGCAATATATCAAGAGGTCCATATTAGTAAATAATGTGCAACTTAAACTAAAAATTGTTCTGCTTCATTTCCAAGTTCTGTAGCCTTCAACTAATCTTTACATGTTTCATAGCAGACATGATTTAAATTAAAATAGCTACAATTTACTAAGCAGCTTTTAAATGTACTTTTTCATACTTACAATACCATGGAGTTCTGCAACTTTGCTGCATAGATCAGGACGTCGCTTCTGAATGGCCAAATAAAAGGGATTTTTCAAGATATCTTCATCATACATAGCCATATGGACTTCAGATATTCCAAGGAGATGTTCTAAAATACACATGGAGAATGGTTGATATATCATACATGGTATCTGTTAAAACATAATATTTGGGAATACCTAGGGGCAGTTTGATTCTCCTTGACCAAAAGGAAAAAGCAGGTTCAGGTCTTGATGTAAGCAGCCAGTGGTATTGCTTAACTACTAACTAAAGTTACTTAGAAGTTATTCAGACAATCTTTTTCCATGATTATACATTTCCAATCACACAGTTATCCTCAGTGTCTCCTTAGGCCTTCCAGGTGTTGGAGTCTAACTGTGAATATCAGAGAGAAGTTAAGATCAGAATTATTACCACTTTGATATACAAACTAACTTCTCTGGCTGAGAGCTAAAGCCAAGAGACAAATTAACAGCTTTTTCACATCAGATTCTATTGCACCACAGGACATTGATGCTTTTGCACTGTGCTCATGTAAGTGTTAAAACTCACCTCTATAAGGATTATTCATACACACCAATGAGGCACCCAGTGTAACAGAAACCCTAGTGTAAGGCAATCCCCAACTTTCCAGGGAAAGTTAGAGGTACACTAAGAAGATATGAATATCCATGTCACAACTAAAAAGCCACCATGAAATTTATCATAATTTGTGGTCATCTCTACTCCCCTGAAAAGAGTCTCGGTGATTTGAGGTCAGGCTGGTAAGTAACATGTAGCTAAAGAGAGCAAAAGAGCAACTGGAGAGTGAAAATCCAGCCTGCAAACATTGGAAATGCTGTCACTAGGTGTCACAGTGCCCTGGAGAAGATGATCCCTAAGAAATCAGACCTCCACCTGCTCACTTCCTCAATTCCAATTCTCTGTAACATCATACACAAGGGCAGGAAAAACCCTAACAGGCTCCTCCTGGAATAACTTCAGAAATTTTTCTTTTAACAAGAATTGATATTAACAGGCACACAAATACTTAAATAACAAGCTTGGTCTCTCTTTCCCCTCATTCAGGTTCCCTTAGTAATCAACAGAAGTTACATGATTTCCTCATACAATTTCAGCTGTATATAGTAAGAAAGGGCGAGCACAGGTAGAGACTTTGAGCACACCACCCTTACACAACCAGTATCCCTGTTTCCTCCAATGGAGAATTATTCCTACAGTGAGCTCATTGTGAGCTCACTGTATGGCAGTTCAAGGGAGTGGAAAAACATATACCCAATTCCCACAGATTCCTCAAAAATTTGAGTTTCAGCCATGCTATCAGCTGATCTACAGCCTGGTAACTGAGCTGGGCTCTGGTCCCTCCTGATCAGGCACAAGCAGAGTTCCCTTAGAGAGCTGAGCACAAACACAACTAGTTAAAGCTGCAAGTCATTTCCACTATAAAGGTATCACCAGTTACTTACAGCTTGGACAGCCACAACCTGAACCACTGATCTGGTGGCAGGTAAATGCCTCGAGCAGTTTTCCTGCATAATACCAGACAAAAGGGTCCATCCACTTTCAAAGCATACAATAACACCAAGAGCTTCTATGAAAGACTACTTATCCAGTGCTCCCAAATCAGCACAGCTAAGCAGTTTGCTAGCACAATGTGGAAGAAAATGTTTGCTTATTGACACCTTCAGAACACCAACCAAGTTGAGTAATTAAAAGACTCTGAACCTGGAAAAAGTCCATCTTAACACAGGCTCAATATGAGCCAGCAATCTGCATTTGAAGCCCCAAAACCAACCATGTCCTGGGCTCATCCCCTTACATGGGCAGCAGGTCAAGGGAGGGGAATCTGTCCCTCTACGCCACTCAGGTGAGACTCCTCCAGCAGAGCTGCCCCAGCCCTGGGGTCCCAGCACAAGGACATGGAGCTGCTGCAGAAAGTCCAGAGAGGGGGACAAAGAGCCCCTCTGCCCTGCAGACAGGCTGAGAGAGCTGGGGGGGTTCAGCCTGGAGAAGAGAAGGCTCTAGGGAGACTTTATTGCACCCTCCAGTACCTAAACAGGAAGGAGAGAGACTTTAGACAAAGGCCTGAAGTGACAGGACAAGGAAACGAGCTTCCCACCAAAACAGGGTGGATTTGTATTAAATGCACAGAAGAAATTCCTCCCTGTGAGGGTGCTGAAGCCCTGGCACAGAAGCTGTGGCTGCCCCATCCCTGGAAGTGTCCAAGGCCAGGCTGGACAGCTCTGGTAGAAGGTGTCCCTGCCCATAAACCAGGGTGCAATGAGATGTGCTTTAAGGTCCCTTCCAACCCAGACCAACCAACTCCACAATCCTTGATCTGTTCTACCACGGTGTCTGGGTAAACAGGATGATCACCAGTAATTCCATCACATGATTACTATAAAGATTTCTCGGCAGGTAGCTGCAATCCAAGTCCAAGCTGTGGGCTTCTTCCTCAGCCAGTGCTAAGGGAAGGAGAGGCAGCACAAGTCCTGTGGCTGGTCTGCTGCAGGAACACAGGTATCTCACTGCTGATCCACACAACAGCAGGGCTCAGACACACCTTCTTAGGCAGGGCTAGTTAGCTACAAAAAACCCTGCCTGTTGAACAAGGCCACAATTCCAAGTGAGTCTTAATGACGGCAGCTTGCAGTCCAAACATGACTCAGTAACAAATTAGTGCATATATAACTAAATACAATTTAGTCAAAGTCAAGCACCAGGGTGCTTGTGTATACATACACATGTGCAACCTGCAAAATAGTTTGCCACAGCAAGACTTGAGAGTCCCAAATGCTTTTTTTTGGATAGTATTGGATGTTCCTGTCCCCATCACAGGAGATAAACTGACTGGAGCAGAGCCTGAAGAAAGGCAAAGGAGCCCTGTAAGCAGAATCAAATCCATGGAAGGCAGTGATACGTATAACAAACAAGCTGCATAAAGCAGGTAAGGATTTTTTTTCCCACAGGTGGATCAAGCTTTCAGTGAAGGGCATTTTCCTCACATTTAAGAAGCAGGCCTTAATAACTGAAGAAAACAGGCTCAGGTTACAGATCAGGAACACCTTCCCAAAGTGAAGATAAACACATGCTTTAGGTTGCTTAGCAAAGCTATCAAGACTCTCAGGTTGTAAATCTCCAAGAATGTGTCACACAAACATCTATGAGAGGTGACAGTGGACATAGCAAAGCTGGAGGGTGGATTACCTGGTCTGTTGAGACACTTCCCAAATCAAGCTTTCATTAATGCAGCTGTCCCACTGAGACAGTTTCATCTGCCTTTAGTTCGGTGAATTCATATATCTGTCCAAGTAGCAGAAGATGGGACTGCTGTGATCCTCCCCAAGACAGCAATGCAAGATATTCACACACCACATACTGTCAGGGGAAAAAGCATACTGACACAAGGAGGCAACCAAGCATGAGACTGCAGTGCTAAAACTGCAGTGCACAATGTCTCCAACAGCTTCATTGCCAGTCTTTCAGCCTAACAACTCTTCAAGTCCAAAGACTTCTTCCCATAACAGGAGGGGAAGAGAACACATACCATAAATCCTCCTCATCTAAAAACCTCCATCTCGCCATCAAATTAACACCAACTGATAAGCTTTGTCCAGAAAGAAATTTAAAGTAACACTTCATTCCCTGGCAAAAAAGATGCATGAAATTTATGTGAGGAGGAGAAGCTCCCACAGAAAGCCTGACCTCATGAAGCATGCTGTCTGTCTGACCTCTTTAAACACTGCCTGCACCCGAAAAAACAAAAACAAAAAAACAAAACAAAACAAAAAAAAAGCAAAAAAAAGAAACAAAAAAAAAAGAGAAAGAAAGCAACTGGAGTACTTTAAGAATCATCACTGTTGGACCATCTTAGAAAGAGCTTGAAATTATAATCTTCAATTCCCAGTTGATGAGTTATACACCACAAATAACTAGTTTTCTAAACAGTTAGCTGCAGCCACAGATTCTTTTACTACAAAACTAATGACAGGGTTGAATGTCACTTGGAGCTCCATCAAGGAGTGATAAGAAACTGCATTCAAACACTGAATTCTGGCATTTTAGTTATTGTAATGCACCTAAGGTGCCATTGATGTGCTCCACCCCAGGGAAGGTAAAACTTGTAGTTCACACCCTTGAGCAGAGCAGATGGGAGCTCTGCACTGCTCCCTGCAAGCACATTCCTACACAGCAGGAAACAACCCCCACTGGCCACATTAGTACTGTTTTGAGAATGACAACTCTCCATTTCCTTCCCTTTTCTCTCTCCCTTACCCCTGCAGCTGTTCAGTGGCTCATTAGGGGAGAGCTATCATATCTGATTAAAATGTGGGTATGAAAAACAATAGGTGGAATACTTATTACCTAAAACAGTTTAGTTACTGTATTCACTTGGCCCTCCATCACCTTCCCACAGCATTCTCCACAATTCTCAGAGAGAAGTGTGGATATAGAAACAATTTAAGTCATCAAAAAAAGAAAAAAAAAAAAACCAAACCAAAGGAATTTAGTCTACAGATTCAAGTGAGCACACTAAAGCTTCCCCAAAGCTCAGGCACTTTTGAGATTAAGTCAATTTCTTTCCATCCCAAAAGTTAAATGCATCTGAAAATACTTGCTAATGCATTGCTGCAATTCTAGCAACACATTAGAATTCTCCATTAAGAGTTTGTTGGCAGACACAACATCCAGCTTCAACCTAATGTAACTTGGGGGTGATGCAGACTTACTTCTCTAGCTGCACCTTGGACAGCTGTAGCTTTACAGTGAAAACAGAAAATGCACAAAGCCTTATATACATTACCAGAACTGATAAATACTTAACAGAACACCCACTAAAAACTATCATCAGCTATATTCACTTTGAAGTTTACCAAATTCTATCATGCTGAGCAGTAAAGCAATACTCAAGCACTAATGTTATATAAAAGGTTTAAATGGAATCACTTCAGTATATGGCTTCATGCCTGTAAACACAGAAATAGCTCAAATTGCTGGAAGAACAGAAGCTAGCTGGATCAGACAATCTAATAAGCATTATGTTACAGTTTAAAAAAAAAACCTGATAATCTTACAACAGGCTAATCCTTTCTAGATCAAAAGCAGAGTGATAATTCTAACGATATAACTACAGTACAAAGGACAGCTCAAGCGAAAAACATGGAATCTAAGCATGCCACTGCTTTCTCTAAAACACTAGAAATGAAGCCTAATTACTTTTGGTACTGAAAACAGTGAATAGGAATAAATTCTGACAGTTCTGACAATTTTCTCATTGATGGTGTTTTCCTTTAGAGATAGACAAGTGATGAACCTTTTCCAGAGCTTGTAGGTTTCAGTTCCTTTTAAGAAGGACTTTGAAATTTAGACAAACAGTCATAGAAGTGACTGATATCACTATATTTGCATTATTACTTAGCAGTTACCTCCTGTCCCCATTCAACTTGTACAGCTATTTACTCAAACTTTAGGCTCATCATCTTCTGAACATCCTGCTGCATCCCTATTAAAGACAACATTCTGCAGAGAAAATGTCTTTCATAACAGCATGAGGGATGGTGTATATAAACATGACATAGTCAATGCTGAGCAGCAAAATATTCTGTGCCTTCACTATGGCATTTTAATATTAATTCAGCAGAATAAAGTGAAAACAGCTAGCAAAGTTAATAAAAATTATTAGTCAAGTTCAGTAACCCCAATTGTCTCCAGGAGAGCAAGTTAGGATGTTACACTCCAGCTTCAAGGGAGCACAATGCCATGTTCTCCAAAACATTCAGCACCAGATCTATTAGCACGTCAAGAAGCATAAATTCAGTCAATTTTATTTTATTAATATGGTCAAATATCCAGTGATGATATCAACTTCACCCAAGTCACAATAGCTACAACAGGAACAACTAAGGCTTAATAATCCAGCAACTTGATATTTGCTGAAGTGCTCAAAATAATGAGTAAATGAGGAGGAACAACTCATTACTCAACAGAAAGATTTTTAGTTCAGAGTAGCAGATAAATACACATACAAACTTTATTAGAAATATATCATTCTAGCAAACTGCACAGCTCCACAAAAAAAAAATTGTAAAAGGAAGCAATAGTTCCCCAGTTCTAAGTCAAAGGGTTTGTTTTTAACACAAGTACTTCCCCACATACCTTAAGAGCACCACTTGTTAGAAGGAACAGCTAAAGGTAAGCATATCTTAAGAGCTCTTTACAAGCAAACAAGAATCTAACAGTGGAATTTAAATAGACTCAGTCCAAAAACCCAAGTTAGCACTCCAGTTCCTGTTTTACCAGCACTATTACTCATCAGTTACTCTGATTCTGGGCAAAAGTTACAACCTGAACTTGAGCCCTACATCAGCATTCACCTCAAAATAAAATCAGAAGATCATTTCTTTTTCTTAGCATTTAAAAACTCTAAAGGATGAGCATTGAGCATCCTGTAAAAAACACCTGATACATTCCAGCACACCTTGCTCATCACAGAGGAATAAATAAATAAATCTATTCCTACCTCTTTTAGATTCAGGTTCAGCTTGTACTGATTTCTGTGAAACAGAAGTATGCAAGAATAGCACCTTTGAATTATCAGATTATAGAGTGGTGAATTCACATCAGTCAGCTCAAGGCTTATTAGCAACCAGTGAAAAACTAAGTTTTATCAACCCAGAACATCAGCCTGACAGCAATAGAGCAGAATCTGGAACAGAGGGGTCATAAGCATCCCAGGAAGATGCCAATTTCTCTCAGCATCTCCCTTCCAGGCCCACATTTCTTCCACTGAAGGGTTAAGAGCTGGCACAGGATCTCATGGTTTGGGTTTTGCCTCTCCCCAACACCCCCCAAGCCTTTCCTGAGCCTGGCAGCTCTGGCCCTGCTGCCACTGCTCCAGCTCCTTGCACTGGCCTCCCCCAGACCCGCAGGAGCGCCGAGCACATGGGGCAGTACCAGATCCTTGTGAGCCCCACCTCAAACTCCAGAACCGAGCTCACTCCTAAGAAGCACTGAGAAGGTTCTCCCTTTATACTTTAACAGTGCATTTGCACTATTGTTTGACAAGGGCACATCCTTACTTGTCCCAGACTTGAGGGCTTGAGTCTCCCTGCCACTTGCTCCTTTCCTCTGGAGGAGGCACACTGCAAGGTGTGCGGATCCTTCAACAACCAAGCTTCCCACTTGTATCGTTACTTCAACATATTCAAAAGCATCTTACTTGTCATTAGCTAAGTGTCAGGAACAAGCTGCATTCTCTTTTCACAACAGGGTAGACCCTATTCCCACTTCTCACAGGTTTAGAAATCCACCAGAGTGGCTGCAAAGAAGTTTCATTTTTTGGCTTGCCACTAGTTTCATTACATTCTCCACTGGGCAACCCTGAGCCACTCAAAGCAAGCCTTAGAACAAAGGGCAAGTGCTTTTCAATGAACCACCAAGAGTTACAACGAACATTTACTGCGAGAACATTAACAGAAAATACAAAGTTCCCACAACAGCTTCTCAAAAAAGGATGCTTCCTTCAAATACCAGTGAGTTGTATTTAATGTCACCTCCCCCTCAGGCTCTCAGAGGTATCAGTTCTTTGCTACCTCACTCTCCTTCTTTGGGGGTGGGAGGGTATGGTACATTCTTATGGAGTTGAAATTCACAGAGGTTTACTTAAGTCAAATATTTTCATTTATTTAGCCACCAGTGAAGAGGTAGGAAAGCTGGAAAACAATTCAGCTGGTAAGCTCTAACTAGCAAAATAAATAACTTTAACCACTACTGGTGTTATAAATACTACAAAATGCAACATGTAACAGCCTGAGCTAATTAAGAGCTCCCTGAAAGTAAACATCATGCTACAAAAGTATCAGTCTAACTTTGCCCCACAATTCCCATGGATCAAATCCTCTCACCACTACAAGCAAAAATCTTAGCAGAAAGCAAATCACAGAACTCAAAGAAATGTATATTATAAGTGATCAGGAAGAGGGAAAGGGTTGATATCACATTTCATTTTCACTGTATTTCATCTTTATTTTCCTTCACCTCATAGCGACTTCAAACTTTCCCAAACCATAGCAGTCTACAGACCAAACTTAGTATTGAGCTTACTCTAAAAACAAGTCCCTCAGACAAGGCTTACCAACCATTTAAGCAAAACAAACCTGCATTTACCTAAAATGCTACTTAAAACTATTAAAACGATGCTGTAACATTTAATTAGCGATGTTCAAGATGCATCACAGAATAGTTTGCAAACAGTTTTAAGAATACTGCACAAGAAGAATATGGTCATTAACATCTATTGCAAGAAAGCCTTGCCACAGAACCAGGAAATACATTTTTTCTACTACTCAATATTCTGCTTCCTAAATCAGTTCTAAGGATTTTTACCTCCATCCTAATAGCTTTCCCAGGACAGTATTTTGGCTAGTCAGCATCTTGTTTGAAAGCAGGATCAAGAACCGAATTTTCAGAACATCATGCCTGACAAACAACTGAATTTTAAGAGTTCCCTCAATCTAAGCAAATTGTATAACTGCATGCAGCTGAATTTCAATTAGAACTAATCTAAATAACAGGCTCTTCCCACATGACACACCTAAGATGTACTCAGGCATTACCTGATGCAGACTATGACTGCTGCCACCTTCAAGTTTAAATAGTCACATGTTTCTGAACCAATACTCCCTCCCTTCCCAGACACATTCACAGAAGTAGCTTCCAGATTCTCACACAACTTCAGTATTCTGTGGCAGACTTTAAACATGGCTAAAACAGACACACAAATACACATAATTTAGTCAGCAATAAGCTTAACACTTATGTCACACAGGACTCCAGATTCAAACCCAGGGCTAATCCTTTTTCCACCTGACAATGATTAGGCAATTATAAGACTTCACATACAATCAGGTCAAAATCATCCTGTGTTTCTTTATTCCTACAAAGAAACAGGTATGACTGATTTGTTTCTTCTAGGCTACCAACATGCAAATTGACAGAGCTACTCAGTTTAGCTGGTAGTAATTTGATAATCTACACAAAGTTAAGAGGCCATTTCTTCCACAGGTAGTAACTTGCAGAAGCTACATCGGTTTTGGAACTAGGGCCAAAATTAAAGCAAGATAAAACAACTAAAATAACCCAGTCAGTGGAGTCCAAGCTACCAAAATCCAGAAAGAGGAACATGGTCTAGACAAGACTCTTCAAGCTGGGCTGAGCAGCAGAAAGCCAGTCTGCCTGAACTCTGTTCCTCACAGCAACTTATCTTGCTCATAACACACTCTGCCCTGCAAGGGTACTAATAACGGATAAGGGAATGGGTCATGCTCCCCTTCTTGTGGGACTCTTGTGGCTTCACAGCTTTTTCAGGCTACTGTAGCATCACAAAACCACTCGGCTACCCACAAACGCTGGGGCATGTGTGGTAGCATACGTTGTGACAAGCAAGCTCTCCAGCAGCCCGCTTCGGCAGACACACCAGGTGCCAGAGACGGCACAGCTCAGCTCGCCAAGGGGCACTCACACCTCCGCCGTGCCTCTGGATGCACACGCGGGCACGGCCTAGCGCCCAGCGGCGCTCACCGCGCTGCGCCCAGCGCTCTGCCAAGGGCAGCTGGCGGAGCGGCGCTTCTGACGGGGCACTGCCGTGCTTCCTGCACTTCCTGAGGTGCCACTGCCTGACCTGAGCCAACCGCACGTGCTCCGGATCGCACCCAGCCCTTCCTATGGATGGCAACAGCAGCGAGCTCCTTCCCCAGCCGGGTCCCGGCTCGTCTGCGCCACACGGGACACCCAGGGGGCCGAGCGGGAGCTGCCGTGCACAGCGGGGTTCAGCACGGCGAGCACCGAGCCTGCCACGGCGATCCGCACGGGCCGACCCGGCCCGGGCAAAGGCCGAGCCGGCACAGCTCCGCCGCCGCCCAGGCCGCGGGGCTCCCGGGGCACGGCACGGCACAGCACAGCACGGCACGGCGGGCCGGGAGCGCTCCCCGCTCCCACCCCGGCAGGACGGTCCCAGCGGGAGCCGCAGGCTGCCCGGGGCGGGAGCGCTACTCACACGGACACCATCGCCTCCCTGCTCCCCGGCCGCAGAGCCGCCGCCGCCGCCCGCCTCCCCTGCCGCTCCGCGCCCCGGCCGAGCCCTACCGGGATCCAGGGCGGGCCCGGAGCGGCCGCACGAAGCCAATGGCTGAGCAGAGGCGGGAAGGACCGGGCGAAGAGCTGGGAGCACGGCGGGATCACTGCCTGCGGAGGCGGAGCCTGCGAGGGCTTATAGGGCCGGGCCGGGCGCTCCCCGCCATGTGACCGCGCGGGCGCCCAGCTGGGGCGAGTTAAGTGGCGGCGGCGGGGACCGCCGGCTGCCCGGCTGCCGCTCCCCAGAGCTTTAGCCTTGGCTTTTTTGATCTCGTTTTTTTTCCTCTTCCATCCTCGGCGTTTGGCACTTTTCAAACAGCAGCGCCCCGCTGAGCGCGGCGCGGACCGAGCCGCCCCGGTGGCGCTGCAGGCGGCGGAGGCGCGGGGAGCGATGCTGCCTGCCCGCCGGGGCTCCGCGCCGCCAGCCCCGGCTCCCGGA
>JANRGV010000008.1:4745079-4756055 GCA_024734035.1 Alethe castanea | reverse complement strand
GGCGCCGCCTGACCAGCGGGAAGGGGGCTGCTGGATGCGGGCGCGACCCGGAGGCAGCACTTGCCATGTGCTGGTAGCGCCCGGCTGTGGCAGCGCCCGCGGCGGCAGCGGGTGAGTCGGGGCGGCAGCGGGCACGGCCGCACCGGGCACGGCCGCACCGGGCACGGCCCCCGGCGCCACCATGGTGAAGGAGGAGTGCAAGGCGCTGCTGGACGCGCTCAACAAGGTGACCGCTTGCTATCGGCACATGGTGCTGACCATCGGCGGCACCTCGGACTCTCAGAACCTGCGGGAGGAGCTCAAGAAAACCCGGCAGAAAGCTCAGGAGCTGGCGGTGGCCAACAGGAACAAGCTCACCACGGTCCTGAAGGACAAAACCGTGAGTAAGGAAGATAAAGCCGAGTTCGAGAGGCTATGGGTGATTTTCTCCACGTGCCTAGAGATCCTGGAGATCGACATGAGGAGAGCCCTGGAGCTGGGCCACGAGTTCCCGCTGAACGTCCCCAAAAAACACCTGATCCAGACGGGCATGAGCGGGGGAACCTCCGGCGTGGCCGCCCGTGCCATGAGCGTCCAGAACATGAAATACGAGGCTGAGCACAACATAGACGTGGTGGATTTGAAAGACCTCGAGAACGAGATCAACCAGGTAGGAGAGATGATGTACGAGATGGAGATGAAGGTCAATGTCCCCCAGTGGACAGTAGAGGCTAAGCAAGACCCAGGGGCTGAACTGAAATCCACCATCAGCGTGGGCGCTTCCTCTATTGGCATGATCTCTGTGGAGGAAAATAAATCCTTCTGCGATATCAGCAAGGTTCTAGCTGGGATTATTTTCACTGCTGTGCTCCTTATCGCTATTGTCCTGGCCGTGTGTGTGGTAAAACTGTCGTAGGGTGGCACAAGCTCTGACACGAGCAACCCCTCTCCAGCCTGTCTCTGGAGTGTTTCATGCCTCACCTTTACTTCCAAAATGTGTCACTTGGATGAGCTGAGAATTTTAAACGAGCACTTGAAAGAACAAAGCAGAACTTTTGCCTCTGGATATCCTAAAATGCACTATTTGTTTCTTCATGCTTTTTGAAGAAAAGGGATGCAAATCAGCCTGCAGAATAGAATGTCTTCGTTTACTGGACTTGTAACAGTTAAGCGAAGTATCAGGGTATTATGACTACTGGCTGTAACAGGGATTTGCCTGCTATTAATAGGTCACTATTCTCAGAAGCCTGTGGTTTTCGTTCTTCACTAGGCTCTGGTGTTTGCTGCTGGTCACTGTTTACAGTATTGGAGGGTAACAAAAATTTGATGGCTAACATGGGTGTTTTGTGAATAGAATACTTCTTTTTTCCCATCAAATACAAAAAGTATTTCTTGAGCGGAGGAAAGGAGTAAGGATGAAAACCCCAATAAAAGAATGTAACCAACCTCTATTTTAAATAAGTTAATGTTAAGAAGTTAAATAAGTTTCGGGAGAGGGGAGGAAACGGAATGATGTTTGATACCGAGTACTCTTTGTTGATTTAGACTGGATTGTACAGAACCCAGTTGCATGAATTGGCACAGCATATATGAATGACTAATCGCTTTCCAAATCCAGACAGAAAAAAAGGAGAGTTGCATATTCAGAAAAACACTAGCAAGCCTCATGGTTTTCATTCACATTTACCGCGATTTTATCTTCCCCTGCAGAAAGACTGATTCTTGCTACTTGTTCTGATCTTTCTTTCTGAAGCAGCAATTTGCACTCCTTGATTAACTATGAAAACAGGAGCAATGAATCTACCCACAGCAGATGCAGTAACATGGGAAAATAGATTTTAGCAAACAGAAATGATGCTAAGTTAAAGAAGACCTTCCCAGTGGGATCCCCTCTCCTGTTGACAGGTAGGGACTGATGCTTGTATGTGTACAGCCACATTTCTGCAAGCTCCCAAATTGCAGAAATCCAGACAAAGCTAAAAATGTGTCTCAGGTTCATATCTCAATCGAGTCTGATTAATCATCTGGGCAACAGGAAGCCTGTAGGATTGGTCCCATTTGATAACACTACAATTCTCGAAGGGAAATGTAACAGCATAAAACTTTCCAGTGCTTCCCTGTGGAATTGTCAACATTTAAATGTAAAACTGTGGAACAGACACTTACTTAGCAGAGAAGCATTACAATATTTTGTAAAAAGGATTTATGTGTTATGGTATTTATTATTTACTTCTGAAAATATCTTCTAGTGCTGTGAACACACACTGTCCGTTCAGGAATGCTTGGTACATGTGCTACAGTGCCATAGGTGTATGGGGCACTCCACAGCCAAATATAAAGACCCCAAAATATTGTGGGTTTAAGAAGTCATTTTTCTGCATTGACTATTACAGGCACATTATCCAAAAGTAGTAATAATCAGACATGTTTTGTGAACAGTCTTCATGCTTGTTAAATAAAATTGACAACATGCATAAACACCTAATATTTTTTCATATTTTTGAGTTAAGAACTAGACATACTTTGAAAAACTGCAGCAAACAGTTTATTCTTTAAAACTTAAAATAACTGGATTTATTGGGTGGGGGGAAAGTGTATTTGAATCTGGTCACTTGTAGGTGAGGAAAAAATAGTAAGCAGAGGCCTGAATTCAAAGCTATAGATTATCCTTATGTTGAAGGATAATGTAAGCCTTGCACATTGGTCCAGTCTAACTCCATTCTCTTGGGAATTCAGAGTGTTATGAGACAACTCCACATTCCTTTCTGTTGTGTTGCACTCATTCCATAGAATATGCTTTATGTGTAGTTAATCTATGTCCGTAGAGATCCCTGACAGCTTTCTAACAAAGCCAGGTCTGTATTTATCGGTGCTACAGTTCCAGCCTGCCTAGACAAGGTGTAATTGCTGAGTTTTCATTTAAACTGGATGATCTCCTTCACAGTCATAAAAAGAAACACATTTAAGGAAAATACAGTAAAAGCTGCAGAATGTACCTATTTGGATTGTCACCACTTGTCATTAAGGACCCGTGGATATGTACTCACATTCTGCACTCTCACTTAGTTCACAGGAATGTAGAGAAGCCACTGGGCTCTATTCTGTGCTTCCTGAAAACTCCATCTACCTTGTGAAATCAGATCATTTATAACCGCATGTTCTCAAACCCCGAGTCATGAATGCAAGCCTGTTTTATGGTGGATAAGTAAATGGTAACATTGTCAACATTCATTATCTTTTATCTTGGTATCTTCCACACACCTAACCATAGATAAATAGTTTATCCATGCTTAGTTGTGTAGAAGAATTTTTAAGAATAGGTCATCTTCAAAAGCAAGCCTCAGTGGCTTGGTAAACTGTTTTCAGTCCACTGTAGTTTGTTTTGTTTTTTTTTCTTAATTTGGATTTTTTAACAATAGGACTCAAAGAATTCATATAAATAGCCTCTAAGTATGTAAGTCTTGCTTTATTATGAATATACACACAATTACTATTTAATGGATTGGCTTTGGAAAAAGAATTTTCAAATCTTAAGACAAAGCTGGCTGCAAATTAATTCATCATTAGTATGTTCCTAAAAATCTGTATCATCTTATATTTAGGCTATCTGAAATCAATAGATTACGTAGAATTCTAACAGACGATTGGCACTGTCTACATGGATAAAATGCTGCCATTCATCTCCTACATGTGTTTGTTCCACATGACAGTTTGGCACGACTGCACAAAACCAAAACTAAAAGAAACCACCATTACCCAAAAGTATGGAGGCTTCCTGTAAATTAAGAAATAGAGATACAGATTTGCAGTCTTCATTTTTCCCCCTACTGGAATGCAACTGCAAGGAGACTGGAAATGCTACTTTGTAAGTGAAAAATGAGAATTCATACTTCAAAATACTCTATATTGAAACAGCATGATGAAAAAGCACATACTCTCCTGTTGATTAGTGAGAATGTAATTATAGTACAAAAGAAGATGGTCATTGCTTAATTAATATAAGTGTTGATCTACTTCAGTTCTTTTGTCTTTATTCACAGAATACACACACTAAATTTGCTGTATACTAAAATCTTACTCCTGACTTGAATTACACTGGTTTTGCCTGTGCGTGGGTGGTATTTTCTACACTTCGAATAATGCAAATCTGTTACTGTGACTATTTATTTAACTTAAAATAAAATACTTCCTTATAACTTACTGGTTTGCTTGCAGCAGTAATTCAAACCAAACACAATCTGTCAGAGCAAGTCCAGAGGAGGCCACAAAGTTGATTGGGGAATAAAGCACCTCTGCTATGAGGAAAGGCTGAGAGAATTGGGATTGTTCAGCCTGGAGAAGAGAAACTTTGGGGTGACCTAATTGCACCCTTCCAGTGCCTGAAGGGAGCCTGCAAGAAAGATGAAGAGAGCCTATTTATAAGGGATGGAGTCACAAAGGGGAATGGCTTCACACTGACAGAGCTGGTTCAGATGAGATACTGGGAAGAAATTGTTCCCTGTGAGGGTGGGCAAGCCCTGGCACAGGGTGCCCAGAGAAGCTGTGGCTGCCCCTGGATCCCTGGAAATGTTCAAGGCCAGGCTGGACAGGGTTTGGCACAATCTGGTCTGGTGGAAGGTGTCCCTGCCCATGGGGTTGAAACCAGGTATCTTTAAGGTCTCTTCCAACTCAAACCATTCTATGTCTCTTTGAAAAGCTGGAATATTAATATAGCTTATCTGAAACAGGCTGTTCTAAACTAAAGTTCCTGTTTCAACCACAGTAATTAAAGTAATGCACTAAGCCCTCTCATTAGTTTTATTAACATAAACACAGTCTTCTCAAGCTCCCAAAGTTGAATAGTGATGTAACTTACACTGCCAGAGAATCAGCAGTCTGAAAAGCTAGGAAATCCCTCCCTCAGGAAACAGCTACAATAACATTTAGGCTAACAGATGATTCTGCCTTCAGCACTGGTTGTCCAATGTTAAGTGAAGAACCATCACTTGGACAACCTGAAAACCAGACTAGACTGGACTAACAATTGGATTCTCCTTGTGTTAGGATCCAAACTCTGTCTCTTTCAGCCAGCAAAGCTGGCATTTACTTTAGCAAAAAATACTCATGACAGAAGAAGTATGAAACTTGGTCCTGTGCTATTGGTAGCAACAATGATCAACAGTTGTATCAAACCATCAGAACTGAGTCTGTTAAAAGCAGGAATTTGTAATTTCTTTCCAGGATTTCCAGTCTATCACCATAAAAATCCCTTACACTGTTTTCTAGTTTAGTAACGAAAGGAACACAGGACAATAATTAAAGTGATTCTCCTGATGTTGCAAACAATGTAACATCAAACTTCAGTACTATGAATATAAAATAAAATTAGTTTCAAATTTCTTCATGTAAGTATGAAAATATTTTTTAAAGTAATGCAATTCTTTAACACTGGACTAAATGACTGATGTAATTAGCTTTCAGATTAAAAATTAAACATGTGCTTATTGTTCGTAGAGAGGATTGGTTACAGGCTTGCTTTTCCTTCTCTGGAAGGTTTGTGTTGTTTATGTTCACTTTCCAGAAATACCCTCTATTTAAGTGCTAATGGAACTCCTAGTCAACATATTTACCCTTCACAGATTTTCATTATGTAAAAAGTCATTCAGTAAGACCAGTGGATTACAGATCTCTAAGTGCTTTCTCTCAATACGATTATATAAGTCTTTTAATGCAGGAAGAGATCTGGGCAGAATAGTTCACACGTGAGCAGCATTTGCTACAATAAGTGTACAATAAAAGTGGGATTAGAAAAGAATGTCTTTCATATAAATTATCCACATGTGTTCAGGAAAGAACAAAAAAGGGAAAGGAGATGGATGTATGTAGTAAATACCTAAGTTTGCTTTTTGTTATATACAACAGCATCCCAATGTTAAACTACAGCTTCTCTATAAAAAAAGGAATATCTTAATCCCAATGGGACAGAGGATATAAAATATCCCTGAGTGGAACTGACTATCCATTCTCTTATTAACTCGTACAGAGTAAGAGTAAAACTATTTTGATTTGCTACATGTTGTTATCCATTTTGCAAAAGACAACCCTTATCTTCCTTGGTTTCACACTGCAAATGGCTTTCTCCTGGAAGAAGGCAGTCCCACATGGCTGGATTCCTCCATCCATCCTCTCACAGCTTGCTGCTGTGGTACTAGGTGCAGTTGGGATGTAGCTTTAGCAGCTGCCACAGCTGAACCTGTGGAAAGGTGAAAAGTCACATGGCATTTACCCAGCATCGGGGCTCTGGTGGATCCTCTCAGCCAGCCAAGCACGAGCGTTTCGTGCTGGAAGCAATGTGACTGCAAGCCACGTAGGCAAACACAAATCCAATCTCAACCTCTCTGTAACTGTCACCACAGAGGCCACTCACGAAATGCAATTGTGTTTATTGCTCAGTTCCAGTCATTGGTGAGAATATCTACTGTGATTTACCAGAGTGACAGAAACTGACTTCTCAGCCCTCCACAGGGTCAGGTGGGTTTTTGTTATGATCTCTTTCCTTGAATTATATGTTTTATCTACACTGCATTTCATCACATAATTTATCATGTATTTAATCTCCACCAAATTAAACAAACTCGCAAATCCGCTCAAAGCTAGGTATAATTCAACTGCACAGAAATGGAAGTCACAGTTGTGGTATAAATGTGGTCTGTTATTTTGGTCATTTCCACTGTGCATGAAATTATCACTGGAGTCTCTGATCAGTCAAGTCTGTCTCTCACACACAAATGTTCAAATAGCACACACAGTTGAACTCCCTGATGTACACTAAGAAACCACACAGCCAAAAATTGACTTTAAAAATCATGGGTCTTTTGAAAGAATAGTAAACCTCATATCTTACAGTCATCTATAATTGTCTTGGGAAAAAAGAAAAAATCAAATGCAATTCCTTTGTATGATCCAGAAAAATTTATATAAAATAGCATAAACTTTGGGGGTGGGGGGGTGGGAAACAAACCACACACAAGAAAGGGGAAATAAGAAAAAAAAGACAAAAGAAAATACTTAACTATTTATACCATATAAAATGACTGAGGACTGCCAGAGACAGCAAACATGATACTCCCTTTGCAACTTAATCTAATATGTTAATTGCAGGTGTAACGTAAGATATACACATTTGAATTCTGGGTCCTGGAAGGTGTGCTCCAAATAATTCCTCAAACAAGCCACCAGTACTCAGTCTGACAAGAAATTACAGATGTGACAACTATTCCCATAAAGAAAAGCTGCAGAATTAGAACCATAATTTCCATTTCCATAAGACATTATGTGTTTGTTGGAAGTAAAACAGTTCCAGTTGTTAATACTATCTGTAACCTAGTTTTCTCGTCTGCCTAATTTGTTGGAATACAATTTTGTATGAAGTTAGCTGTTTTTTTATTTTTCTTTTTAGTCAATCTATAGAATGGTGTTCTAATCATAAACCTGCATTTCCTAGATGTGACATTTATTCACAATTTGGAAACAATACTTGAAAACCTATACAGTGAAGAATCTACTTATACATTAATTATTAAGTCTGCCTATTTGTTGATACTATACGAGCTAAACAATCTAAAAGCTTTAGCATGTCATTTTGAAGTGACCTGGAGGTATTTGAAATGCCATTTGAAATATCTGGAAGCAATTAAAAGCTGTGTAGATGGGGCACTTGAGGACATGGTTTAGCGGTGGACTTGGCAGTGCTGGGTTCGTGGTTGAGCTCAATGATCTTGGGGTTTTTTCCCAAGATAAATGATTCTGTGATTCTACAATACCGTAAAATAAGCCAGTTTAAGAAGCAGTAGACAAACTGAGTGAAATCTCTGCATTTTTTGATACTTGAAGTTGTCACAACTCATTATTGTAGACACTACATCTGCATGGGGACAAAGATGCATCTAAATTAAACCAAGAACTGGCTTGGTTTAGCATAAGTGATAGATTTTCTCTTTTTTTTCTGAAATTGCTTATAAAGCTACAGCATAGTTAAGTAAAAATGAGATAAGCTCTGCATTCTAGCAGAATATATTGAAGAAAAAATCATTTAAGTTGATTGAAGAAACATGCTCTATAGATATCCTTACATTTGATTTGCCTTTAACACTTGTTCTATATTCATGTGAGCTACCTCCAGCAGGTTACCTGTAGCTTTGAGGGAGCAGATACACATCAAAGAGCTGACCTTTTGCCCTTCTTAGCAGGAAACTGGCAAAACACCCCTTTGCATCCTTTATCTCTGCTCATGGTTTCCGAGTGCTCATTCTCAGAACCTCCTGCAACCTCCAGTCCTGATAACTGGGTCAGTTAAAGATTCACACCCTCCTGGAATTTCATATGGGATGACTTCAGCTGTGCAGTGAATGGATACTGAGCTACTCTTCCTAAAACAGTTCTGCAAGGAAGCCAGCAATAGAGTGAATCTGCTGACCCTCAGGTAAGGACTGGCACCTTCTTAACAGGTGACATATACTCCAAGACTGTGTGGAAAAATGCAGCAAATGGAGTAGGGAAGAAAGTTTACCTTAGCTTGCACTTGGCTGTCTTTGGGCCCAAAGAACTGCTCAGGATGCTCAGCTCAGTCCTGAATAGAGCTGTAACCCCAGCCCTGGCACTCTCTGGGTGTCTGAGGCCACAGCACTGTGCCAGCCACACATCCCCTTCGCACTCCCCTGCAAGGACACCTGCAGAGCCAGACCCAAGAGGTTTAACACCAGAGGATGCCAATGAAACCAGAGGAGGCCAGGGGGATAAAGCACCTCTGCTATGAGGAAAGGCTGAGAGAATTGGGACTGCTCAGCCTGGAGAAGAGAAACTTCAGGGTGACCTAACTGTGCCTTCCCAGTGCCTGAAGGGAGCCTGCAAGAAAGATGAAGAGGAACAATTTACAAGGGCCTGGAGTGGCAAGGGGGAATGGCTTCACACTGACATAGCAGGCTGAGGTGGGATATTGGGAAGAAATCGTGCCCTGTGAGGGCAATGAGGCACTGACACAGGGTGCCCAGAATAGCTGAGGCTGCCCCTGGATCCGTGGAAGTGTCCAAGGCCAGGTTGGACATTGGGGCTTGGCACTACCTGGGATAGTGGGAAGTGTCCCTGCCCATGACAGAGAGGAGAAACAGGTGATCTTCAAGGTCTCTTCCAACCCAGAGCATTATATGATCCCACACTTTGTTTGCCAGGGTGTCCCTGCTTTACATACTTGCACTTGTAAGCCTTTAGACTGTCCAACATAAAAAACCCAAACAAGTATTCCAGTTAGAAACTTAGGATAACACTATAATCATTGCTATTCTCTGGTATCAGATTTTCCTAGGTATGTTCTGAAACCATGTTCCAGGGCTATCAGACCTCACATTTTGGCCATAGCAAGACAGTTTTGTATATGTGTTGGTATTATATCTGATTTGAAAGTGACACCATTCATTATTGGTACATGAGTACTTTCTACTTAAAATGCCTTTATGCTGAAATGATCTGACATAATGGACCCTAAATCTTTTTGATCAGCCATCAAGCTCATTGGATGTTAAATCTTGAAAAACCTCAGTAGTTTATTAATATTTCACCAGTACAGCAGCTTTTAGGCAAAGCACATTCCTAACAAGATGTATGCTTAACACAGTGAAATAGTTAACGACACAAAGACTGTAAAAAGCAAACAAATATCAAGATGAATGCCATGATTTTAGACTCAAAGTGTCTTAGTTGAAAACAACAAATTACTGAGCCTTGCGCTTTAACTGCCTAAGGTAATTACTGATGAGCAAAAAGGATTAAATTAGTGAGAAAAAGGGGCTGCTCAGGTTACAAGGTATGATTGGCTTTGCTTGTATATTCGGTAATAAGCAAGGGAAGGAGAGGGAGGCAGGTTTGTCTATTGCCTGGCCATTCATTTAATATCAGCTGGCTTGGCTGCCCTGCTCTGCCCACTGCAGCCAGGCACCAGGGTGAGCTTATGGGCCCAGCTGTGTCTGAGCACACCTCAAGACCATTTTTGGGTCTGTCAATTGACATGATCCAGCATCCCCCGGTTCAGTTGCTTCTAAACTTCATTTCAGTTCCAGTGACACACATCTCATAGGCATCAAGTACAAGCTCAAATATAAAATCAAATTGAGAGGTTGTCAGAAGCATGTACAGGTAATGGTATTTGCCAAATACAATCTGGCAAGAGAAGGATTATGGATGAGAGGATTTTCCATGTTACATGTAAATACCATTCTTGCAAAACTTCTCAAACGGTGCCATCAGCTTTTTTTCTGCTTAAATTTCTGACAAATTAAAGAAAATTGAGGTATCAAAATCAATTAACAAAATAAAATGTTTCCTAAAGGTTCAAAGAATCTTTCAAGGTTTTGCTGAATAATTTTTTTTTCAGGTAACAAGGCACTTAAAAACCTCAAAACAGAAGAGCTCTGTAATAATTAATTAAAACTGTGCAAACTCTTCCCATTTGGAATGTACTAGAAAAAAAATGCAAACAACTTGGCAAACGTCACGTTTAACTACAGACCTAAAATGACTTTTGCTGTCAGCACGGCTTGCTGTGGAATTGAGATAAGGAGATTTCAGAGAGGCCAGCTGGCGGGTCAGCAGCAGTGTTACGAACACAGACCCGAGTCCTTGCCTCCTGACCGCAATGACTCTGGGGCTGTCACTACAGACCCTTCACCGGTGCTCAGGAAGGCTCTGTTGAGCTCCCGGACATTCACACCTCGCGGTGCTGTAAATACACTCCGTGCTGTGCACCCCCGGGAAGCGCGAGCTAGCCCACGCCACGGCTTCCCAAGCCACTTAAAGCCATCGCCTCGTTTCTCGCGACCACCGCTGCCTTAAACCCTCCGTATCTCCTTAAGCTCTGGCGCTCCGAGGCCACCCGCTACTCACCGGCTCAGGGGGGCTGAGGCATGGCGGCGCGGGCCCGCCTCCCGCGGCCCTCCCCCGGGCAGGGCCGGGCCGGGCCGCGCCTG
>JANRGV010000008.1:4723700-4745030 GCA_024734035.1 Alethe castanea | reverse complement strand
CCGGCGCCTCCGCCTCGCTAAGATGAACCCGCGGCTGCGGCACTGGCGGGAGGCGGCCACGCTGCTGCTGGCGGCGGGCACGCCGGGCCGGCCGCCGCGCTCGCCGCTCGGCCCCTTCGACTACGAGCTGCTGCTGCTGCGCCGGAGCTCCCAGAGCGGCTTCATGCCCGGCGCCCACGTGTTCCCGGGCGGGCTGGCGGAGCCGGCGGATTTCTCCGCCGAGTGGCTGGGGCTGCTGCCCGCCTCGCCGCACTACGGGCTGGGCGCCGTCAAGCCGCCGCCGCCCGGAGGCAGCCGCGCCCCGCTCTTCGCCAGCGACAGGGAGAGCCGGGGCTCGCAGCTGCCGGGAGAAGTCGCCTTCCGCATCTGCGCTCTCAGGGAGACCTTCGAGGAGGCGGGGATCCTGCTGCTGGTGCCGGGGCGCGGGCCGGCCCCGCCGCTGCCCGCCGAGCGCCTGCCGCCCGCCGCCGAGCTCGGGGCGTGGCGGCGCCGGGTGCGGGAGGACGCGTCCTGCTTCCTGCGGCTGTGCCGGCACCTGGGCTGCGCGCCCAACATCTGGGCGCTGCACGAGTGGAGCAACTGGCTGACCCCCGTGGGCAGGGCCGGCCGCGGCGGCCGCCGCTATGACACGGCTTTCTACCTGTGCTGCCTGCCCGAGCGGCCGCCCCACGTGTCGCACGACGACCAGGAGGTGACAGCCGTCCTGGTAAGAGGGCTGGGGGTGCCCGGGGTGCAGCTCAGCCCGGCCGGGCGGGTGTTGCGATGGGAGCGGCCGCTCCTGCCCGAGCGCTTCTCCCGAGCGCTTCTCCCACGGCCATGGCTCCGCCGAGACTGTGCCTTACACATCCAACAGGCGTAGAATCATAGAATGGTAGGGGTTGGAATTCACCTTAAAGATCATCGTGTCCACCCCTGCCATGGGCAGGACACCTTCCATCAGGCCAGGCTGCTCCAAGCTCCGTCCAACCTGGCCTTGCACACTACCAGGGATCCAGGGGCATCCACAGCTTCTCTGGTTATTCTGTGCCAGGGTCCCATCACCCTTACAAGTAAAAAACCTCCCTTCTAATATCTACTCTAAAAGTCCTCTCTTTCGATTTGTACCCATTGTACTCCTTGTCCTGTCACTGCAGTTCCTGACAAAGAGTCTCTCTCCAGCTTCCCTGCAGCCCCTGCAGGTCCTGGAAGGTGCTGTGAGGTCTGCACACCACTGTCTCTTCTCAGATCAATCAAAGCCCTCCTGATAAAGCTCCCTGAGATGTGAGGAAAGGGAAAGGGGGTTTTACCTGCACGGTGCCCCTCTCCCGTGGACACCTGGAGCTGCCAGCATCACCAGAGGCGATGTCAGAAGAGGGTTTTTTGCGAGGTCGTTGTACATGATCTGTGCCACATCAGATCCCTTTCACCTTGAATTACTGTCTCTTCCAAATGCCAGTTTTTTACATTCATTCCTGCAGTATAGTGCAGGGTTGTCGCATCTCCTCAGTATGCTGGGAGGGATCCATGAGGTATATCCAGGTATATTCCAGGACTGCATGAAATGCTAATAATTTTTGTCTTTTGGAGTTACTTAGAATATTTTAGGTAATACGCAAAACAAACTTGTTTTGATTTTTTTAATCTTTTTTTTCATGAAGCTCTAAGAAAGCTCAAGGTCAAGTACATTAGGGTCCTTAAGTTTTTCTAGGATTCTGAAAAGTTTGATTACAAGTTAGAAGTAGATTAGAAACCAGACAGTTCTGTAGAAGCCTATCTAACAGTTTTGGTATTACTGATGTTGCTATATTTATTCGTTTAACAAATTTTGCTACAGAAATTTAAAAGTACCTGAAACCTTACTTTCACGTTGTAATTTTGTAAATAACAGCATAAATCTGCTGCAAACGATTATGCACATATTATTAAATTCACCATGTGAGATGAAATCAGGATTACCAATAGTTTGAACATGCACAATTAGCATGAATAGCTGGGTGTTCATGCTCTGAAAACAATGCTAGGTACTTAGAGGTACTTCTAATTCTCAAAGCATCAGTAGCAACCTCTGGTAATAGCAAGTTTAATATTTTCTGTTGGTTTCAGTAAACTTTTAGTCATGCCCCTAAAACAAATGTCAGTTTTTAATTCTTATTTTTATTGGAAAAAAGGAGTAAGTTTTATAGATTGCTTATATTTTTCAATTTTAAGAATGTTTTTGCTGTTACTTTGCTATAGTTTACACATGGCTTTTATTGTGTTCAGAAGATATGGTCTGTTGCAAGTTCCTTTGCTGTACAGACTTCCTTGCTAAATGACTTTTCAGTTTATTCAGACTTTCTATCTGCAGCTGAAACTATTATTTCAAGACTTGCTTTCATCTTCCAGTGGTCCTCACCTCCAGAAGCCATTGAACGCTTTAAGTCTCAAGAGATCTGGTTTCCTCCACCTCAGTTTTATGAATTCTGCAGGCTGTGCAACTTCCCTTCCCTGGGGGAGCTGCAGAAGTTCAGCTCCGAACGCGCTCTCGAGGGCTGTGAGCGCTGGATGCCGGTGATGCTGAGTGCTGCAGATGGATTCATCCAGCTGCTGCCAGGTAAGGACATGCTGGAGGGTTCTCCTAAACATACAGCACCTCCTGAATGCTAGGTGCTGCAGCCACGTGACATAAACCATCCTCAACTGTAAGGAAAATACTCTTCTAAGTCAAGTTACTGCACACTGTTTCTCCCTTGTTTGCTGCAGTTGTGGCAGTGGCTGCAGTCAGAGATAAGCCACATTGGACAGCACAGTTATTGCTTAGTTGCCCATGATCTCATTGTCTCACCATGTCATCATGTGTACTTGTGAAGGAATTCCAGCATTTCAGCTTTGTGTAACCTGAAGGATGTATTAGAACTCCTTCTGTTAGGCCTTTTCCATGGGAGTTCTTCTTTAATTCAGTTGTCACTTTGTAAGGAGAAGGGAATCAAGCACAGCTGCAGTATCACACCTCCCAGCTGCAGTGATAAGGCACTGGACTAAAACCATACACACAGTCATCTTCCTCCTGCCCTTTCTCCTACTTAAGTCTCTCTCATTTCATAATCATGTACATGCAGTGCTAAGAAAAGCTGCATAAACTATTTATTTATTTATTTATTATTTTCTGCTTTTCTTAGTTTATTTTTCATTATGCTTTTTTTTTTTTTTGGTCACAATTGATCTCTAGGACTTCTGTATTTGGGGTATATTATCAGTCTTGCAAAACATTTATTTCCTCTAACAAAATAGAACAAAATAAATTTCTGTTCTTAGTCCTATCCTTATACACATGAAGAAGTGCTTGTCCTGTTCTCCACCTATTATATACACTCCTACCTGCCCAGGCTGTGATTACAGCATATTAATAGCATAACATTCAATGTACACTGCAGTGTCACTGACATACTTCAGAAATTTGTGGCTCTATCTTTAAGTCTGAAGATGTTTAGAGGCAATTTACTTTTACATTGCAAAATACATTTCCACTGATTTACATGTCCTGATAAATCCTAAAAAAATTGCCAGTGTCACTCAATGAAAACGCTGAAAAGTAAGGTTAGCAATCTATAACTAAATCTTTTTTTCTATACCCAGGAGATGAGTTATATCCCGAAGATCCAGATTATACTGGAGAAAAGAAAATTACGATGTCAACAGATAAGAAGGTTGAAGATCTCATGAAAGAGGGTGGGATATTTCACAGGATAGTAATAAAAAACGTCAACAATCTTGCTGTTTATGTTAATATTGAAGCAAAATATAAGCATATAAATCCACTGATGATGAAGTGTGATAATTCAGACTACAATAGCAGATTATAATATGTCTTTGGTTTAAATCTAGATTTTTAATTGCATATATGCTCACCATATTGGTTTTGGTGCTTTTTAACTGTTGCCAAATAGTCAAGAAAATATTTCTCTGTCCTGCCAAAGCATTATGTCTGTATGTGTGTGTGATGTCACATCTATGTGCATCTAATCTCTTGAGTCTTTAAAAACAGAACAGTTGTGCCTCTGTTGGGTCACAAAGGTCCTCTTCTCACAGAAAATGTAAGTATATATTATGTTCAGAACAAGCAGAGAAGAGCTGAAGGATTGTTTTACTGTGCTTCCCAAAGTTATCCACTAGATAATTGCAATGTGTGTCTAGAAATGAATCAAATCTCCCATTCCATATTCGTTGACATTTCCCACTCTATTCTCTCTTTCATTTTGGGAAAAAGCAATGAATGTATAGATATAGATATACAAATTAACTATAGTGCACTTTAAGAAAGAATATTAAAAAGTTAATTTTTGTATTTGATATACTTGAATTTTTTCTATTCATGTTAATAATTCAAAACTACAATTTTCAAAGGTAGACCTAATTTAAATGAAGTCATCTATGCAGGAATTGAGTGCATTCTTTTTATCAATATTTTTTTAATCTTCAAGTTGTAAGCAATTTTTAAAAATTAAAAAGTGTAATTTTCTTAGCTCCAAAAAGATATCAACAACTTAAGGGAATAATATTGCTCCTTGAAATACCCACTTCCATATTCTAACATCCCACTTTTTGCTTCTTAACTACTTTACTAATATAACTGAGATTTAAGAACTTCAGAGGAAAGATTGCTGCTTAATTTTTGGTTTGGATTTTTGTTCGGTTGGATTTGTCTTTTGTGCAGTAAGTGGAGTCAGTGGAGCAGTTTTGTAAATGCTTTGTCTGGGAGGAGAATGAATGATGACTTCAGATTAGTCAGTGAAGTTGTTCAGAAAGCTTTGTTCCAGCTTTTGTTCTGTGTTTCAATTAAAACCTTCTGCAACAATTCCATTAAATTAGTTTGTAGCATTCATTTGGATTTAAAAAAAATACTGAAAAAAGGTGTGTCTTTCTCTTCTGTCTCAGAACATACCCAGGCTGTTGCTGGTTTTGCAGGCCTTGTTGAGGTTTGTAAACCTGTGCTGAACAATGACCATGTGAAGCAGAACACTGTATTGTGCAGTAAAACACCTGAATATTCTGACATTCCCTTTTCTCCAGTCACTGGAGACTTCACCAGCCTGCCATGGGTTTTCAAATACAATGGAGAGTGCTGTAGGACCCACACTTGCCTGTTCCCTTAGAACCCTGGGACTCATCAAGTCCCAGGGACCTGTCTGTGTTCAGGTTTCTCAGATGGTCTTGACCTTGGTTTTCTCCTCCAAAGGAAAGTAGTCATATATCCTCCTCATCTTTAAGTTCAGGGACAAGGGAAATGTGGAGAGCACGACTGCAGCAAAAACCGAGCCAAAAAAAAAAAAGTCAAAGAAACCCTGTCAGCCCTCTCTGTGTGGATTATCACTGAAGTATTGCGGGTAGGGGTGTACATTTGTTTAAATTGTCCTTTTCTAATCAATGTACCTCTGGGAACTTTTTTTTTTTTTTTTTTTTTCTGCTCCAGCTGTGCCTTCGTTCTGATTCCATTCCTATACCCCCAAGCACCATCCCTATATTCTCCCCCATGGATACATATTCCTGTTTCCAGTGCTCATGCATTTCTTGCACTTCAGTCAGACCAGAAGGGAAGACTCAGCATCATTGTCTCCTGCCTACCTTGTCTGATTTCTTGCATGTGAGAGTCCAGACCTTTTGTGCTTCAAGCAAAAGATGTTAAAAGAGCTGCCAGCTATCTGCTCTCCTGCTCCTTTATCCAGTTCTCATCTCAGTAGTTCCTTAAGCAGGTGGATAGTGTGCTCTCCTAGAACCTTCACTTTATTCATCTGGATAATATCCCTTGAAATCACGAATTCAAATACACAAAAGATTTTTTTTTAATTGTTATGGTTATTCTACCAGTTTACTTTTATGGTAGAAAGTGGGTATTACGAGAAAATACTTTTGATAAATTATTTAGCACCCAGGGCACATCAGGACTGTGGATATGGGAATGTGGGCAGGGGAGGTGAAGCCAAGTGTGAGGAAAAACAGAGTTTTGCATTTGTGTTGGGTGAGGGCTCTCTCTGGTTGGGGTTATGCCTTCCTGCAGAGCCAAGAACTACACTAATGACTTACACTGAGTTATTTTCACCACCTCCACAGGGCAGATCCCTATGAACTCCTTCCACTTGTCCATTCACCTCTTGGAGCTACAGCTGTTTTTTTCTACTTTTTTCCTGTGGTTGTTGTCCCTGCATTAGTTAAGAACTACCATTATTTTCAAAGAATCACCGCTATTTCACCATTGCCTCTGCTACAGAGACCTTAAGTCCGAAATAAATTCCAAACCCCGAAGATTTATTGTAATAATTCCCCTCAAGTCCCAGTAGAGTATTCTTGATTTCAAGTTGTTTGCAGTAACAAAGGCTTTTACTCTTTCACAATGAGCTTGGTTTCCATTTCATACAAAAAGCAGCACGATGGACTTCCCTGCGCTCTGTGAGATTTCCCGCAGCGTCGCAGGTGTATTTTAACCCCGGGACCACTCGGCTGTGCCATTGGCGCCCCAGGCCTGTGAGGAGACGGGCAGGGGCCGCGCTGCGCTCCGAGCCCGCCGCGGGGGCGGCTCTGGCGCGGGGCTCTTCGGACAGTTCCGGAGAGTTCCGGACAGTTTCGGAGGGAGCGGCGAGAAGCGCTGGAGAGTTTCGGAACGTTCCGGACAGTTCCGGATAGTTCCGGAGGGAGAGGCGGGAAGCGCTGGAGAGTGTCGGAGAGTTCCGGACAGTTCCGGAGGGAGCCGCTTGGGGCGCTGGAGAGTTCCGGCAGGAGGCTTCTGGAAGGTTCCGCGGGGCACGGCGGCCTGTGGAGCCTGGCAGCGCCGGAGAAGGAGGTCTTGTTTCTTCGGGGAACAGTGTGAAACTATGGCAGGATGGGAGGAGATGGGGATTGGGAGTAAAGCGAAGAAAGTGGTTTTTAAAGCCCGTGTTGCCGTGTTCCCTGTCTCCTGGGGGAGCAGGGTTCAGATGGAGCGCGGCTGGGCAGAGGGATAGCGGGCTGTGTTTTCTGGGGGAGGTTGCGCTCGCCGGGATGGCTGCAGGGGCTTTTTCTGCCTTCTCGGGCAGCAGACCGGGGCGAGGCTTTTAGTGACTTACAGCATTTTTACAGGTTAGATACTATTTAGTGGTGCGTGTGGGGTTTGAGCAAGCGTTTGTTTCCCCACTCCGTTCTTAACAAAGCGGGAATGTTACTGGAGCGGATTGGGAGATCTGGCCTTTTCTGTGCTTGTGCTACATCCCTGCCACGTTGATGGGCCATTTAGAGGGTGTGCACTAATTAACGTGAGACTCTGGCTGAAGTTATTTATGTGCTACACGTGTTATTGCTGGAAGAAAACTCTACTTGAAGTGTCTAAGGCAGCCCCGCGTATTTCTTGTTGCAGTATATTACAGTGCAGGGTTAGAAACGAGTGTGCAACTCGGGAGCTTTGCTTGTTTTAAATGATCTTGGGTAAAGCTGCCATCGTTTCAGCTGTTCCATTGTCATGTTAAGCTGGGAATGATCAGTGCTGTCGCTTAGAGCTTGTTGTCACCGCAGGGTAGCTGTGTTGCTGCTGAATTCTGGCTTGTCCAGAGCAGCTTTGGAAGTGGAAGGACAATGTCTTGATTTTCATTTCTGAAACGTTTCATTAGGCACCTACTTTCAGTGTTAATTCTTTTAAGTTGTAAGCTAGACACTGTGGTGATGATACCACCATGTGATTTCATTTTGGTTTGTGCCAAAATTAAATGCCAGTTACGTGCTGGAGGCTGCATTATTCTGGTGTAACTCCTAGATCTGGTATGTACCACTGCAGAGAGTTTTAGTGTGAAGTACTAATAAAAACCTGTGACGTTAAACTTGTTTGCTAAATTTGGGATTCCTCTTTTGTATTAGGCTGTGGGATATTTTTAAAATTGTGAGTATTCTCTGGTGTTTCAGTCCATTTGGTCATGTAGGTAGGTTGTAGCAGCCCTTGTCTGTGATCAGGTTATTTCTGCTGGCCTTTGAATGGAAAAGATGGAGCATGGATGGCAAATCTTAATTAGGCTTTAACATAGTCCCTCATTAAGAAAGCTGGTTTGAACCCTTTGAAACATGCAAGTCTGTTGCTTAGAGTAGGGCTTCTAGCATGAATAGTAAAAATCTATAGGCTTACTTTAGGTGTATGCTCTTCAAATAGGCCTCAGCAAAAATGGTGACAATGGAAATGGTTCATCAGTGTTTTTCTTTTACAGTAGTGATAAGTGAGACACATAAGGAGATAAACATGGAAGTCGTGGTATTAAAGGTATGCTGCTTTTTTTTTTTTAGTGTAAAGGACTGGTGTCTATTTCCATGTGGCTTTCTGGAGGTCACTTTTACAAACAAGATGTTACTTGTGTATTTCCATTCACCAGCACTTCTTTGCACTTGTGGAGTCATATTCGAGTTATACATATTTTGTCGTTTGTTTTAAGTTTTATTTTCTTGTTTTTGTTGTAAAATAGGTGAGCAGGTGTGTGAATTAACACAGGCAGCCAGAGCAACCACAAAACCACAGCTGAAATACAGGGAGTAAATTTATTTAGTTTCCTGGGTAACTGGAGTATCTGGGACACACCCAGGTGGACACTGGCAGGCTCAGCCCGTCCCAGCAGGATTCATCAAGAGCCCTCTGAGCTCCCCTGTGTTCTCTATGATCTCTGAGCTTTGAACTTTCTCCCAACCTGGAGCTCAGAATGTCCATGAGAGTGCCTCCAAGCCTCTCCAAACACCTGTATTACCTCTAGGCAGAAATTGTACCTCTCAAAACAGGGGATCGGCAGTAGTAGGCATAATAGATGGGGTTTCCCACTCTGATATTTTCCAGGCCTCAGCATTCCCAGCTGCAAGGTCACTTCAGCTATTGTACCATCTTCCTCACCATTTTTACACTTTCAATCCCTTCTTCCCAGCAGTAGGGATGCAGCTAAAATCTGAACTGGAGATGTACAACATAATGTTAAGTAATGTGTAGTATAGTAATAGATTATATTGGATTTCGTGGATTGTGGAAAATGCAGAATACAGCTGACTGAGGGGATAGTCTCTACTATATCATGTTATGCTGAGCAGTAGAAGCTGCAGGTTTGTCTGTGGTTTGTCAGATCTGCCTCCCCAAGTCAGCAGCATTGTGTGTGATGAAGCTCTGTGTTTTGGAAATGGCTGAGTAATTGCCAGTGGGAAGCAGTGAATTCACTCCTTGTGTTGATTTGGTTGCACGTGCAGCCCTTGCTTTGCCTAGTCAGCTATTTTAGTATCAGCCTGTGAGTTTTCTCACTTTATCCTTCAGATTGTCCAGTCATCCTGCTGCAGGGGTGGGTGAGGGAGCAGCTTTGGGGGTTTAATTGTCTGCTGGGATTAAGCCATGACAGCTGGGGACTCAGGTCAGCTGGAACACTGGAACGTGACAGTTTACAAAGGCTTAGCAGAAGGCTGTCACCCTGTTCTAAAGAAACTGGCTGTCATGCAGACACTGAGCACAAAGAAAAGCGCCTTGGTGAGGTTTATCATGTTTTTAGGGGTTTTTATGTACTTCCAGAGGACTTCATATGGAAGTAAAAAGCTTTGTCTTTGCACTTTGCCCACTATTTGGTTTAACTAACTTTTTAGATAATGCTACTCCCTTGTAGACCCCACATGGTGTTTGTTGCAGAGCTAAAGAAAGTTGGAATCTGAGAAGCCATTTCATGAACTAATGCTGTGAAGGTGAAAGACGTTTCTAAGACTCTGTATCTCAGTATCAGTCACCACAATTTTGAAGGTGCCCTATAAAAATCAAGTTTTATTTTTACATTTGCTGCTCCGATACTCTTAAAAGTTAGTAGTATTTGTTCTCTACTCTTTGCTCCAGGTTGAAGATCCAAGTTGCTTTTGGATTGCTGTGAAAGAATGTGTGCAGGGCCTGGTCAGTGAAACTGTATATGAAAACCTGAATGCTGAAATGAAACAATTTTATAACAGTTACAAAGGTGCAGATGAAGTAAAAGGAGAGGAGGTAGAAAAAGGCCAGGTAAGATCATTGCTCTACACAGAAATAATATATTATTTGAATGGGTTTATGGGTGAAGCATCAAATATATGTTTTGGTTTTTTTTGCTTTTGTTGTTTTTACACAGAAAAATAGATAACAGCATCTCTGTGGGTTGGTTTTTTTCATTTGTAAGCCTCCTAACTGCAAGCTGTATGACTTGCATTTTGCAAAGAAAATGGAAAGCTGTGTAATAAATACTGTGTCCTTGCCTTTGAAAAACCTTTGAGTGTAATTTGGGCTGTTTGAAAGAACCTGCTGTCTTGTTTTTTGTCTCTTCCTCAGGTTTATGTGGTTTTCAGTGAGGAGCTCAAGTGCTGGTGTAGGGCACTGGTTGAGTCAGTCCAGTGCCAGGCAAATGGTTACCAGCTCAGATGTTTTCTTGTGGATTATGCCAAGTACTGTTCTGTTGCATCAGAGAAGTACGTGTTAAGAGTTTTTATCCTATTTGTTAATAGGTACAGATGCTATTAATATTTATTTAGTCAATGCTTTGATTTAGTTGAGGTGTAGCTTGTGTCCACAGGAAGCTGCTAACTAGATGATAACACTTAGAAGACCCTAAGTGCACACCAGTCCTTATTTTGTGATATTTTAAGATACTTTCCATTTTAGGTTTTGCTTTTTTAAAGATTCAGAGTAGAAATAATGTCAGTTTGTTGTGATTGAAATGTGCGATTACCAGTTAAAACTTCCTTTTATAGTCTTTTTTTCCTTAATAATTTTCTGTATATTAAATTAAAATTATGACCAGTGAAGGTCAGGCACAAAAGTCATCTATAGAAGCAGGGTTTCACTTGCTGCAACAGCTTCTGGGGTCTAAACAGAAATATGTGGGGGTTTTCCCACTGCAGTTGACCAGCTTGTTTAATAGGAGCTGACAGTTTGTCTTGTTATGGTGCCAAAAAAAGGTGAATTTTCACAGGTTCTGAGTTCTTAATAAAATGAGTGTAAAACATTTAATTTCTGAAATCTTGAAAAATATGTTCTGTGTTCTGGAGCAACCTAATCCAGCTCTTAAAATTTGTTTCTCTATTAAAATGTGCAGCTTAGAGCACGAGAAACTTCACCAAATTGGTTTTGGCAGTATTCCACAGAATTAGAACTGACATAAAATATTTTAAAATAAATCATGTTATTAAGTTTACTGCTGCTTTGTTGGCAAACAGCTTGACAATGGGTTAAATACCATGAAGATATTTAGAAGATGAATAGCAAGAAGTCTTGAAACTGCAGTGGCAAAGGATCAGGATTCCAAGTGACTAGGATGTATATTGATACTTAATTAATAGAAAAGCAATTCTGTTCACCAACTGGTCCTGACGGCACCTCTTGGAGTAAGACACTGGTTCCAGGGTGGAAGCCAGTCTGGAAGAACTGTGTTGTCAAGTTCAGGGTAACAGGAGGTGGTTTGTGAGACCAGCAACTTCTGGAGAAGCAATTCTGCCCTGTAAAATGAGGTCATTTCCAATTTGTTTTGCAGCATTCGAGTTTTAGCAGGAGCATTTGCAAAGATCCCACACAGAGCAAAGAAGTGTCGGCTGCACTGCACAAGGCCACTGACACTGCATATTGACTACTGTGAAAACACTGCCAAAATAGGGTAAGGAGAGCTGAGTAAATCTGTTCTCTATTCATGCTTTTGTAAAGTGTGAGGGTTTAGTGCAAGATTTTTTAGAAGGGATTATAGTTCAAGAAGAAACCTGCAGTGTTCTCACAGTCGACACAGAACTGTACCAGCTACTCGGAGGGAAATTAACTCTGTTCCAGCTGTGAGGACAAAGCTCCCTGGGGAAGTGGTGGAGTCACCATCCCTGGAGGGATTTAAAAGATGAGTAGATGTGGCACTAAGGGACATGGCTGAGTGGTGACCTTGGCTCTGCTGAGTTAGAGGTTAAGACTCAGTGATCTTGAGGTTTTTTTTCCAACCTAAATTATTCTGTAATTTCTTCAAGTTTTATGTTGGGTGCAAGCCATGATAACTTGACAAAACAGTGTATTTTTATTTTAATCGGTTCATGATATTGGTGAGCTGCAACAATAATACCCAGACTAAAGTAATGTGCTAAGTAAAGAAATTCGCTGCTGTATCTAGTTCTGCACTTTGTAAGAATTTGCATGACTTAGATCTTTGTGCTTGTATAGAGGTTTTTATTTTAATTACCATTTTCATGTTTTATAATGTGGAAAAACTGGTTGTGTTTATTTTCCTAGACCAGCCAAAAGATGGGATACTGCTGCTATCCAGCATTTTCGAAAACTTCTTGAAGGTACAGAGCGCTTCGGTTTTGGGAAAAATCAATTGTTAGAGAAATGCAGTACTTGCATACACGTTTATTATACTAGTGTATATTTGATTATATTTGCAAATGTTGTTTGTTACAAACAAGGAGAAAGGAGCTGTATTTTGAGTATTCTGGGCTTCTGTGCTGCATAAATTTTGGTAGTTAAGTAGATTGTGTTAGACTAGATTAGGCTGAGGGAGCATTCATGTCATGTTTGTTTTGAGCATTGGAGCCATTCTGTGTATTCAGCCTGAGACTGTGAATCAGCATCACAGCTGTCCTGCATGAGCATGTGCAGAGGTGCTTCAGGGTTTGGGAACAGACTTTTATTGGCTGTGTTTGCCTGAATGAAAAGTGTAACAAAGCTGTACAGATGTGCAAATACAACTTCTTTCAAGAAAGGGAAATGTCACACTTGGCAAGCACGTGCTGGTGCCCCAGACTGTCAGAGTGTAAGAGAAAACCAAGGCTTTCATTGAAGAACTAAGAGTGGTTTGTCTAAGACAATTTGTTTCAACTCTCAGGCCTCCTTCAAAGACTAAGGACAAGTTCCTTTTTGGAACTTTCAAGTTTTTATTGTTAAATTCCTTGTTTCACTTATGTGAAATAACGAGTGTTACACATTTTTAATTGTGATTTCTCCTTTTTTCTGTCTCAGAAAGTACAAGTAAAGAATGCTGGTAGTGTGATAAGGGTTTAATCTTTTTCCTTGTGTTCATTACTGCATTTAGAGGCTACTGAGGTTAAAGCTACAATACAGGCAGTAGAAGATAAAGTGTTAGAGGTATTTCTTTTTGTGACTATAAAAGATGAAAAGGTAAGATACTTTTATATTTCCAACTCTATAGATGTACTTTGCTATTTAAGTTTAAGACTGGAAAGCATGAGTTATGAGTTTTGTAATTTCAGTCGGATACAAGAGAAGTAACTTACTACTTATTATAAATCATTAACTTATTAGAAGTTTTTCTTACAGTTCCGTTCATTGTAAACCTCTGGAGAAATTCTAATAGGCAGAACTTGTATTTTTCTCTATATGAGCCTTTTTTTGGAAATTACTGACAAGCAAGTAAAGTCCAGCCAGTATTTCAGTGGATAACTGTATGCATTATTTGGTGTACTCCTAGTGGTAAACATGTGAACATGTTTCAGTAAAGCAGCTGCATAATGCTGTAAAAATAACTAAAAGTTGACACTCTTGCATACAGCCAAGTCCTCAAGGAACTGGAGAAAAAACAGTCTAATTCCACTTGCCAAAATGTGTAACTTGTGTCAAATCTGTGCTGTATCTACTGCCAGACTTAAGCAGCTGTATGGTAGATACAAGAAGTTTTAGGCCTAATACTACTTTTTTTTTTTTTCTTCTGCCAGATTTTGATGTATGCTGAATCCAAAAGAGATAAACAGGCTTGACTGAATCAGAGGGTTCTTTTAGATGTGTGGGGCTTATAAAAACAGTTAATTCAGTATAAAATTTTGGCCAGAAACATGAAACTCACTAACTAAAACCTGTTGAACATACAGGAGGACAGGACTTTCATTTTTTGGAGTTAATATTTGACAGAAAGCATTCACTGGTACTTATGTCTGGGATTTTGTTTGGTTGGATTTTGTTTGGAGTTTTTTATCACTTATAAAAGCACTGCTTTTGTTTAGGGCTTCACATAAGTTTTAAACAAGTATGTGCTGTTGTAGCTTATTGCTTGTTGACACTGGTGAAAAAAGATCTTGTTTGGGTTTTTTTGTAGATCTGTGTTAATGATGATCTGGTTGCAAAGCACTTTGCTCATTACAAGGAAGCTGAAGGGACTGCAGGGAGTTCTCCAGATGATTCTGATGATGAGGTGTCCTTAAATGCTGAGTGTGTTCCAGTGGAGTTTGTTGGTCCTACATTTCTTGCCAGGCCAAAACTGCCCTTTGGGGAGGAGGTGTCACCACGTCTTGAGCCAGGTGGGACCCACAAGTGTGGGAGACAGTCCTAAATGCAGCACTTGTGTGTTTAGTTGCATGTGTGGAATGGGAATTTCCTGCCTAGGTTTGGATCCCAATGACTGGGACACGTGGTGTCCATCTGTGGCTTTCATGTGTTCAGATAATCAGAAATGGGTATCTCCATTTTGTTTACCCTTTTAGATCTTGCTGGTTGTAATTCTGTTCTTGAAAAGATATCCCAAAGGTCACGCACAGTTCTAAAGGACAATATTGTTCCTGTAAGTATTACATTTTATATTTAATTGTGAAATACAAACTAAAGTAAACATGTAGGCCAGATTAGGTGCGCTGTAGTCATCCAGCTTGATATTCTTAGACAGTTTTTTGAAGTTGTTTCATCAAAATTGTTGCCTTAGAGGAACTTCAAATTTTTAAAAGAATGCTGCAAAATATTAGTAGAATATAACAGCTGGGTAAGAAAACCACTTTCAACTTCGTGTTTTAAATATTGCTTTTGAACAGTATTTTAGTGCTTAAAATGTATTTTCTTTCTAGGTGGCCAGCATGGTGCCAGGTGTGCCTTCCAAGGAAGATAAAGCAGTTCAAACAGAGAGGTGTGGTGCAGCATTGTAGATAGTAAAAATGATTCTGTAGTCAGACAGTTGGGAGCTGTAGTGTATTTGCAATTCCTCTTCCTAGGCCTCTAAAGGGCAGAGGAAAAGGGAAGACACATACACATGCTTTTGGGGAAAGAGGGACTTGGAAGCTGCTGGTAGTTACCCACACTAGAAAAACAGCAGTTCTTTCTAAATAGCTTGACAGCAGGGGCGTGGTGGGGAGGTATTTTTGTGCACACTAAATATGTTAACTTGGTTTATTTTATTCTTGGTGTGATTTATAAAGTTTTCAGATTTAATGGAATATGACTGGGTCAATTTGTGCAGTGCTTTCACTGTGCTGCAGGTTAGTTGATGCATATGTAATAAACCTCAGGAGTATTCCTTCTTTCAGTTTCTAACTGATGGAAAGATGAGTTGTTTTATGTTTTGGAACATTAAGAAACCTTTTTTTTCTACCAGTCTATTTATTCTTCTGACTTTGAAAAAGATTCTGAAGGATTGTTTTCACTAAATTTTGTTTTTCAAGTGGTGAGTTTTGATTTCTCCCTTTGTACTGAGGGTTTTTCTCATTGGCATAGATATGTCAGAAATACTTTGGGCGAGTTGCTTCATGACACTTGGGAAATACTTGGTGGTATTTATAAGTGACATTTTTCTTTTGCATTTATGTTGGATTTAATAACTCTGTTTCTCAGGCTTCCAGAGTTCTTAAATTCCATTTCCCTCCAGACACACACAGTTGAAGATGACCAACAGGTATTTCAAGCATTAACTTTCATTTACTTCTCTTGTGCAAACGTTTTGGTTTTGGTAGCATTGGGTGTTTGTGGAAGGAGGTCGGGGGCTGACTGCAGGCTAAAGCTGAGCCAGCCAGCCAAGTTGGGGATGCCTCTCTGAATTTAAGAAAGGGTAAAAACACAGGGAAGGGAACAAAAAAAAAAGTGACAAACAGGCAATGTCAGGGTCAGAGGAGTAGAAGGAGCTCCATGCAGATGTTTCTGAAGGGGCTGCAGTCTGTAGAGGACCTGCATTGGAGCAGAGAAGAGAGAAGGAGCAGTGGAGAGAAATTGCCATCTGCTTTGTGATTGCAGTCCCTGCCTCGGGCTGCTCATTGTGGGAATGACTGCCAGCTGTACACAGAGCATCCACTGCATCTCTTGAGGGATTTAAGACAGCTAAGACCATCTTTGAAAATCTTTCTTCAAGAGTAGCAATAATGAGTTTTTATCTTGCCCTTGGTCTGTGTAACCTATCAGTATGTATGAATCATAGTAAAAGTGATTTTAGGATTTGATTCATTTATATCAGAAAGCCATTTTTTAATATACAGTGAGTGCTTCTGGGTTTTTGTAAGCTAAACCCCTTTCGTTAAGTATTGCCTTTGTCATCTATTTGTCTCATGGTTTCAGAGTTTTAAAAGCATTGGGAAAGAAAAAAACTTCGTGTTCCTGAGCAAGAAAATCGAGCCATCATCAGTTTTGGAAACAGCACCACTTTTTGATGGTCTGAAAAAGGTAGAGGTGATGATACTGCATTGATTATCTCTTTAAGACAAGTTTCATACCTCAAGTCTGCATAGTAAATATTGCAGTAGTACCTCAGTTTGATTGAGGAATATGTACAAGGTTGTTCATGTGATTGAATAAGTGAAGCTTTAGAGAAATGCTGTAAGAATTTTACACTTTTTTTTTCTGGTGTATTAGCTACTGCTACAAGTGGATTTGAATTTTAATACAGTGATTTAACAGCTCAACCCAGAAGATGGTATTTCATATTACCTGTTAAGGACATTTATTATGTAGTGGGTCAAAAGCTTTTTTTGTTGTTATGCTTTGTCTTGTTTTGTTGGTGTTTAAGTACACGGATTTAATGGGAAACTCTTAACATCTCTTTCTGTAGGAACTTGTTTGGAACAAGTTTTCAGGCCCTACCTTCACCGAGTCCTACTGTTGGCCACCAGTAGCTTGGGGACGTGACGTCGTTGCCATCTCCCATCAGGGAAATGATCCCTTATTATATATTCCACCAGTTCTTACACTTCTGCAGTTGGAAAGTGGCTACCAAGCCTTGCCAAACATGAGTGGAGTATGTATATATTAGACCAGAGAACCTGTTACTACTCTAAATGTTTGGAATGTATACGTTAATGTCATTTCAGTGTATCTTCATGATGCCTGCCAGTTTCTGTAAGGCCTCTGCTTAGAGGGCTTGGATCGACTGTGTGAATGAGGGGAGTGCCAAATTTACTTTTAAAGCAATCCTTAACAAGTGGTTTATGCCTTGGCACTTAGATACGTGATGGAGCTTTGTTTCTGCATGAGTAGTATGTACTCATTAAACTAATATGGGTATTAGCTGTTTTAAATACTATAATGCATTTTCTAGCTTGTATTAGATGACAGAAACAGAATTACTGAGGTTGTAAGGGACCTCTGAAAATGGCCTAGTACAGCCCAAGTAAGATAAGATTCTTAAGGTTCTGTACTTCTGTCTTAATACTGTGTTGTCAATTTTTGTACCTGTGTATGTAGCCACTTGCACTGATTTTATGTCCTGGATGGAAGAGAGCACAACTTGTTTTTGACCTGCTGAAAACATACAGGAAAGGCTGCAGACGCCTTCATCCAATGCTCATAATCCTTGGGCAGGACAAGGAAGCAGCCAGCCAAGTGGAAATCCAAGGCTGTAAGAATTCTTTGTCATCTCAGTTATGCTTGGAGGCTGTGTGGGCTGCCTTAATTGCAGGAGCATGTGAAAGAGCAATTTTTGCTTCTCAGGTTCTTCGTTTATAAAATGATGTTGGGGGTTTTGTTTGTTTAGATGGTGGTTTGCAACTTGCTGTTGCAATAAATGCTCAGTACTTTGTGCAGCTAACTCAGTAGCATGCAGAGGGTGCTCCACAGAGAAGCAGCATAGGAATAATAAAAAAGTTGTTGGGAGACTTGCCTTGCTTGGATGTATGTACTTAAAACATTTAGGTGTGTTCTGGTTTGATGTCTTCATTAAGCTTTAGTTGATACCTGCATTTTCAAAAGTGGTTTTTGTTGTGCCAAGGGAATAAGAACTGTGGATTAAACTATGAAGAATCGTGTAGAACTCGATTACAGCAGTTGGTATTCTTTCATCCATCATTCAAGTTTGAGCCTGGTGGATGAATTCAGACCTTTTAGCAGCAGAGCTGTTGGTGTATTTGCACCAGTGAAGATTGGCGTGGTTTCATTTCTGCATGTAAATAGATACACATGCACACATGTGTATGTAAATTCCTAGGCTATAATGTGTGCTTTATTCCACTGTTGGAATAACTTTCCTGAAATTGCTCTTGCATATATTTCTAAATATGTCCCTTCTGGCTCTTTGGTTCTGAAGTTCTTAGTTCTACTTCCAGTACCTTACTGGAAAATGAAATTAAATCCTGGTTTGTAAACTTGTTAACCTTCGAACACTTCATTGGATTTCAAAATATCAGAGCCTCATCTGCTTTCTGGTCTTGGAAAACTTACAGGAGTAGAAAAATACAAAGTCCCCAGCTTCATGATGATTAATCTGGAATACAAGTGTGACCCTTTCTAATAAAGCTGCTGTGTCCTTTGGTGTCATGGTAATACTCTTCCAAGTTGTAGGTTATTGGTAACAGTCTT
Organism: Alethe castanea; assembly: GCA_024734035.1. Classification (NCBI taxonomy): domain Eukaryota; kingdom Metazoa; phylum Chordata; class Aves; order Passeriformes; family Muscicapidae; genus Alethe; species Alethe castanea. The sequence continues at coordinate 4,726,561 of JANRGV010000008.1, read as the reverse complement.
TCCCAACTTGTAGGTGAAGTGGTAGTGACTACACCATACAACCTCCTGAGACTGCTGGAACACAGCACTGGGTTTTTGTGTAGGCTTTGCCATCTTGTTCTTGATGAAATTGAGGTGCTGCTCTCTGACACTGCTGAACAGGTAAATGGTTTACACAATCATTGGGCAAAATGCTGTTCCAGTTGTGCATGTGTCTGAAACAGTGGCACACACTGAGGAAAAAAAATACTGGAAGTGGGTTAATGGTGAAACCCCTCTTTTCTCCTTTCCTTCTTCCTTTCTTTCTTTATTGTAATTTGCAAATTGCTGTGTTGGTATGTTGGGCTTGTCTTCAGTTTTTGCTGAGCACCTCTGCCGTTAGATCTGCTTTGTCTAGGCTTTTTATATTGCAGATTCGAACAGATCCTTCTCCTGAGATTTCCATCTTCTCTGGACAGAATCCTGCATTACAGTTATGTGCACATGGATATGCTGTCACTACATGCTGTCCTGTTGCTTTCTCTTGCTTCAGAAGTCATTCAAAGAATAGGATAAAAATGTACAAACCAAACTGTTCTTTTGAGGTGTGAAACTTGTAGTTTGCTGTAGTAGTGGCTTTATGACTGGAAAAAAACAGTGTATTTTTCTGGGCTGTCATGTGTTTGCTGGAATGTGATGAGAGGAAAGAAACCTTTTTTCTTCCTAGGTGTTTACTATACTGGATTGTTACAAGAAAGCCACTGCTCAGGCACAGGGGGATCTGCCACATCAGATCATTGCTGTGGGAACTCGGTGGAATAAACACATCACACCCTTGATAAAGGAGTTCATGAATGATCCTCACATTGTGATAACAGTTATCGAAGAAGCTGCCCTCTTTGGAAATGTGCAACAGGTAACACTTTGGAAACCATGTCATTGCTTGGATACATGGCTGCTGCTGGTTTATTGGAGGCAGGTGGTGCTGCAGTGCTGCCTCCCAGTGTGAGCTGAAGTGGCTGTGAGAAATCACATGCAGGTGAGTCCCTGAAAGAGCTGGAGGTCTTACTTTTTTTTACAAGACTGAGATGAAGACAGTCCCTTGAGTATTTCATGGTTAGTGCAGATGAGTTTAAATTTGATGAGATGTATTTGCAAACAGTACAGTTTTTGACCAGGATATTACCAGAATGTTTTTGCAGTTCTGAGCTGTGCCTGGCAGAACTGCAAGGTAAGCAGTGCCAAGACAAATCTAGTAAAGCCCTTGGTTTGCTGCTTTCACACAATATCAAACTTTTGACCTCAGATTTCTGGAAGGCCTATTACATATCCTTTGGTGTCTTTTCACTTAGTTTCCAGTCAGTGTGATATAGCCCTTAAGAATAATACAAGATGGTTTGATTTGGATTACTTTGTCTCAGAACAGAGTAATTTGGGGATTTTAAGTGTTGGGAAACCTCTAAAAGTAGACACTCTGAACACCCACAAGTTTTTGTGAGAAGCCTTAATGGTTGAGCAGAACTGAAAGTGTCAGTATGTGGATGCATTAAAGTTAGGAAGAATTACATAGTTAAATACATATGGTTTATATTTTGTATTTGTATTTGTCTTGTATTTGCATTTAGATGGTGCAGCCCTGCATTAACAGCAGTAGAACTGCTGAGTTACTCAAAATCCTGGATTTTACCCAGAGGAATCTTCAGAAAGTGCTGGTATTCACTGACTCAATAACTGAAGTAGAGATGATTCATAAGGTAAGAAAGTATTTAAACTTTGGTAAGCAGGTTTGTTTTTTTTTAATTTGAAAGTCATAACAAACAAAAATATCTTGGCTTCTGAGAAAAAAGGAGGAATGTGAACTTGGAAGTTAATCATTCCTGCTAAAAGTAACCCCAAACTGACTGCCATCAAATAGCTGGCATAGATCATGTGATACTTAAAGGTTTCTTTTCTGATAAAAGTATTAGTGTATCTGGAATGCTTATTCTTTGATGATTGTTTGAAATCTGGTTTGAGCTTGTGACTAACATTGGGATTGTGGCATTTCCCTTGAATATTTGAGGGTTCAAGCATATCAAAACCAACCCTACCACTACGTTATAAAGTCCTTGTTGATGTTAAAGTAGGATTGAATCTGTTCATTGTAATCCTTATGTACACCACCTTCAAATATTTTACCTGGCCCATGAAAATATTTCAAGGGTTCACATGATGAAAAGTACTTGTTCTGAGAGACTGAGACATGAATCTGCATGTTGTTAGATCATGGAATCAGATAGAGATGACACATTAATAAGGGGAAAAGCTTGACATTTTTACTTTCTTAAATCTCTGTCTAATGTATTAATGCATGGGAACATGAGCTTGTAGTTTTCTTTTTATGCAGCAAAATAATGAACCTTATCTCCATTAATACAATTTTTTTTTTTCATGTAAGCAACCTGAATTTCATTAGATTTTTTCTTGTGTCTGTACAGTAAGATGTGCTAAATTCTAGTAAGAAAAGCTGCTTATTAGAGTTGATTGAAGCAAGTACTGCAGCATTGCAGGAATGTGTAACTTTTCACTTTGCCATGCAGGCACTGAAGAGCAACTCAGTAGTTTCCTTGAAAAAGCATAAGGAGAGCAAGTGTAATGCTAGATGTGTCTTGGAGAGGTGGAGAAAAATGCACAATTCTGGTACTCCTGCTGTGTTAGGTGAGGATTCTCTGGCTGGGATTGTATTTTAATGCAGAGCTAAGATCTGCACCAAGCACTTACACTGGGTTATCTCACCACAAGGACAGATCCCTATGAACTCTTTCCAGTTTACTTCTCTATGCTACAGCTCTTTTTCTTTTTCTTTTTCTTTTTCTTTTTCTTTTTCTTTTTCTTTTTCTTTTTCTTTTTCTTTTTCTTTTTCT
>JANRGV010000008.1:4710296-4723600 GCA_024734035.1 Alethe castanea | reverse complement strand
CCGCCGCTCGGCAGCGCGGCCGCCGGCCCCGAGCCGCCGCGGCCCGGGGCGGGCGGGGATGCCCAGCCCGGGGCGCTCGGGGAGCGCTCGGGGGCCCTGTCTGGCCCCGGGCCGAGCGCTGACGGCTGCTTGTCGCCCGCAGGAGAGGCGCAGGAGGCCCTGCAGGAGCGGTACCGGCTGGGTTCGCTGCTGGGCAGCGGCGGCTTCGGCAGCGTCTGCGCGGGGACGCGCCTCGCGGACGGCGCCCCGGTGAGTGGCGGGGCCGGCGGCGGCCGGAGGAGGGCGGAGGAGGAGAAGGGCGGAGGAGGAGGTAAAGGAGGACGCCGGGGCGCGGCGGAGGGGGCGTCAACCTGAGCGCGCTGCTGCCCCTTGCTCGCAGGTGGCCATCAAATGCGTGCCACGGGATCGCATCCGGCACTGGGGCGAGTTGGTGAGTGAGCGGGGCCGGCGGTAGAAGGCGGGGCGTGCCGGGCGGCGAAGAGCTGGGGACTGGCAGGGTGGGAGCCGCCGGGAGCCCTGCAGGGAGAGCGGGCGTGGGGTGAGCGGGGGGTGCAGAGCATCCCATGCTGGGTGAGGGGCCCCAGAGCCCTGGCATGGCCTCAGCCCCACTAATGGCATCGTGGTCCTTGCGCAGCCCAACGGCACCCGTGCGCCTCTGGAGATCGTGCTGATGGCCAAGGTGTCCTCTGGGTGTGCTGGTGTCATTCAGCTCCTGGAGTGGGTTGAGCTGCCCAACAGCTTTTTGTTGGTGCTGGAGCGTCCGGAGCGGTGCCAGGACCTCTCGGGTGTGCTGGCGGAGCGGAGGTTCCTGCCAGAGGAGGAGGCGCGGGGGCTGTTCCGCCAGGTGCTGGAGGCCGTGCGGCACTGCACCAGCTGCGGGGTCCTGCATAGGGACATCAAGCCCGAGAACATCCTGCTCGACCTGGCCACCGGGCAGCTGAAACTGATCGACTTTGGCTGTGGCACCTTCCTCCAAGACACAGCCTACACCCAGTTTGCAGGTGAGCCCTCCCAGGGGATGCTCCTGGGCATCTCATGGCCCAAGCCTGGGTGTAGCACCGGGGCTTCCCCCTATTGCAGCTGGGATGGGATTAATGCTTGAGCCAAGTTGATTTGGGTGGGGGCGTGAGGGGGGCCAGCTCCCAGCCCTGCCTTCTGCCCTGGGCTGGGGCCGGAGCTGGGGCAGCTAGGCCGACAAAAACCCCCGTGGGGGTAGCGGGAAGGGGGTGTCTGACCCCGTGCCCCAGCTGGTTTGCTGTCCAGGAGAGGAAGGGCTTGAGCTGCTCCTCTTCTCTCGTTTACATTGGCTTGTTTACATTGGCTTATTAACATGTTTTGAGGGCCGGCGGGGAAGAGAGTGGGTTTTCTTCACCACTGGGTGAGTTTTTCTTTTGTGTGTCATGGTTAGGCCTTCTCAGGGCTTCTGCTGCCCTCTTCCAGCACCAGTGGCTTCTTTTCCAACCCCAAGTTTGTACACAAGTCCCAGATGCTGGCGAGAGGACAGCGGGTCACACCACGGGCCACTGGGGCAGCCCCCCCATGCCCAGGGATGCTGGGGCCAGGCTCTGGGAGCAGCAGCATCCCCCTGATGAACTCCATCTGTATTCCATAGGAACTCTGTCCTACAGCCCGCCAGAGTGGATCAATCACCAACGCTACCACGGCGAGGCAGCAACGATCTGGTCCCTGGGCCTCCTGCTGTACCACCTGGTCATGGGGAAGCACCCGTTCAGGAGGGGCCAGGAGATCATCTGGGGACGAATCTTGTTCCCACGACGGCTCTCTCAAGGTGGATCCTCATCTCTGGGCACGGAGGGAATACCAGTGCTGGGAGACAGCAGCGGGCTCACGAGCATCCCACTATGGCAGCTGCTGAGGGGGTGGCACATGTCCTGCTCTCCTGCTCGTCTCCAAACAGAGAATCCATGGGGAAGTTTAGGCACAGCTCTGGGCACACCCAGCATGGCCTGGGCACAAGAACGGGGGGGCAACTTCTCCAACTGACTGGTGATTTCTGGTTTCTCTCTTCAGACTGCCAAGATGTTATTAAGAGGTGTTTGTCCATGCAACCCTTGGACAGGCCGTCCTTAGAAGACCTTTTCCGCCATCCTTGGCTGCAGGGTGTTCATCTGCCCTAGAAGATGGGAGAGATCCATGTGCACAGTTGCGTCCAGAGGCCTGGCAGGTAACAGCTCCACACATCTCTTGGGAATCAGTGGCAGTGCAAACCAGCCTGCCTGTAGCTCTGAGCAGGGGTCATCAGAAGGGAACACAGCTCTTGGGCTGGAGCTGAGCTGGAGACCTGATGTGGCAAGCACTGGTGGCCACCATCCCACCTGGTTTTGCTTGTTTGGTTCACTGAGGGCTGGGGCCCTGGGCAGAACACTGACAGCCTGGTCTGGCCCCCAGGGAAAGAGAAGAAGCCCCTGGAGAAGCTGTGCCAGGTGGGGCTGCTGCTGGAGACACCAAGGACAACCTCAAGGACTACAATCTCTTCCTCAGCCTGGCCAGCTGAAGATGATGGACTTTGATTCTGGCACGGACAACCTCAAGGACTACAATCTCTTCCTCAGCCTGGCCAGCTGAAGATGATGGACTTTGATTCTGGCACCTCCTTCACAGACACACTCTGCGCCCAGTTTGCAGGTGAGTCCACAGCCAGGGGGATGCTCCCAGATCTGGGCATGGCACAGCCTGGCTGGGCACCAAGGTTCCCCCCTTTACTGGGGTGGATGCAACAAAGTCTTCAGTAGGCTGCCAAGCTGCTTTTTGGCTCTGGGCAGCTGCTGAGGGGGCTGGATGTGCCATGGCTGGCTGCAGGCTGGGCACATGTCCTGCCCTCCTGCTCTGCTCCCAGAGGCAGCAATGACTGGGAGGTTTGTGCCCAGCTCTGGGTGCAGCCAGCATGGCCTGGGCACTGCAGGGTTGGGACAAGAGGGACAGGAGCCTTCAGCTGACGGGCAGGTTCTGGTTTCTCTCCTTGCAGCCGCGCTCTGCGAATGCTGAGGCTGCTCTGGGCTCTGACAGGGCTCTTCTGGGCTCAGCCCTGGGTACGGCTGGGCCTGCACTGCCCTCACAGGGCTCTGACAGCTTTGCATCAGATGAGCCCGTTCCGAGCACACGGCCTGAGCTTTCTGCTTTTGCAGGTGAGTGAGACGTTCCTGCAGGCCAAGGGTTTGCAGTTAGGGACACACAGCCAATTGGCAAGAACCCAAACTCTCCACGGTCCCAGCTGAATCCCTGGATCTCCACAGCATGTTTAGTCTGTCCCACTCTTCATTCCATTTTGGCTGGAATTGTGCAGTTGAACTTTCTTCCTCCTCTAGAAGTGCCACGAGTGGGCAAAACCTGACAAGTGGGCCATGTTCCTAAGGCAGTGCAGTCTGGAGCTGATGGATGGAGAATTGCCCTTCTCTACTCCCAAACCAAGCAAAAAGCTGTAAGTGTGACTTTCCATCTTTAAGAAGCCCCTGACAGTTTCAAATGGAATGTGCAGCTCATTCACAGGGTGAGAAGGAAGGGCATCTCCTAAAGGATTTGGGCAGTGACAGAGTTTAGATTGCCAGTCTTGCCCGGAGGTGGCAGGGCACAAAACAATTTCTTCTTGCTTCACACCAATTTCACCACAATTTAAAATAACGATATTGGAAACAAACCCCAAAATCTTTTTAAAAAAGGGTACTGAGGCCAGTAAAATGGATCAATGCCATCAACTCATTTACAAAGTGAATAACTGAGTTTTCTGTTGCGAAAGATCAGTTACCTCTTAATTAAAAGTTACAGAAGATTTTTCACTGCAAACTTGGGTTTTGTTTTTATCTTTCACATTTTATAGAGGTTTTTTCTTTTCTTTTTCCTTTTTCTTTTGCTTAAAACAGAAAACATGCCGTAAAATAGGAGTGTCCGTCCTCCATTCCTGCTTCCCATATGGAGCAGCTTCTTCCCGCTGGCTGAGCTGCTCAGGCAGAGCAGTCTCTGGAAGAGACTCACAGGCTCCCTGTTTGCTGTGCTGCCCCACTTGTGCCCAGCCAGCTCTGTGTGGGGCAGAGGGAGAACAAGGGGCAGCTCCCTCCCAGCCCCCAGCCCAGGATCCCCCGGGGCTTGGGGCACTGTCAGCACCTGCTGCTCCAGCCACCGCTTCTGCTGGCACTGACAGCAGCACCCAAATTGTGGCTGATCCCGAGGGAGCAGCAGCAGTGCCTGGATCTGATCCCTGACTCTGAGGCAGGACTGGACAAATGACCCCCGCAGCAGCAGCAGGAGCACATGGACCTGACTTTCAACACAGCCCCTGCCACCCTTGTCTCCCATGTGCAGTGGTATCACAGCAGCCTGGGGCACCTGGGAGCCCTCAGTGCCAGCAGGGACTTGAGATGGCAGCCCTGGGCTCCTGGAGGGTGTGCAGGAAACAGAGGGGGGGACTCCCTCTGCATGTGGAGCTTCCAGATGGAAAAGGCTGCTGTGAGCAGGCAGCTCCAAGGACAGAGAAAGGAGGGGCTGGAACCCTTGATCTGTGCCAGTTCCACAGCCCTGGGCAGCAGCCACCGAGCCCCGGCGGAGCAGAGGGCACAGCAGGACGGGCAAAACCAGTCAAGGTCAGAGACTGGGAAGAGCCAGAGCTGGGGGCAAGAACAGCTGCTTCACTGCACCGTTGGAGAAAGCTCTTGGCTGGTTCAAAGTGCTGAAAGGTGTGAAGGGCAGAGAGGAAACCACACGAAACAAGCTCCTGTTTTTACAGCCTCCCCTCTCAGCATCCCAGAAGGAATCGGATGAACTGTATTCTTCTCTCCAAGTCGTCTTGTTCAGCATGAGCAGCTTAGCACCAGGAGCTAAAGGACCTGAAGCTTTAGGCCACAAGAGCTGACCGAGAGGGGACTTTTGGACCTAAGTAATGCTGCCAACATGGACCTGACTGAATCCAGCAGATGAAATCCTGGAATTATAGAACCCTTTCTGTTGGGAAAGACATCTGAGCTCATCCAGTCCATCTGTTCACCCAGCACTGCCAAGCCCAGCACTAAACCGTGTCCTTGAATTGCCAAGGCCTGAGGGAGGCCTGAACAACAGGCCCTGAGCCAAAGGTGACCTCTGGATGACCCTTCCTGCCAAAGTTTGTCTTTGTATCCACTCATTACTGAAGCATGCATGATCGTTAGCATTGTGATAGATGTATCCACTCCTTAGTGAAACAGTATTGACCTTTCTGTATTTAGAAGCTGGCCAAGGCCACAAAATCCGACATCTGGCCTTGTTTGTGGGTGTATGGTCAAAGTCAGCTCCCTTGGTTCCTCCTTGAGCCCTGGCCAGGCTTTGGGAGGGACCCAAGAGGAGAATGAAACCAAGCGTTTCATTTCACACTAGAAGTGCTGTCAATTTGTTTATTCAGCACTATCAAAGCATCCAAAAGTTGCATTTCATAAAAGGAAAAGAACTTGTGGGTTTGGGAAGACAGGGATGTCTTTTTGTGTGTTACTGTGAAAAATACAGTGAATAAGACTTAAGGGGTTTTCATATGCCAGACTATCCACAAGCTGCAGGATTGGTTGGAGGGGTGAAGGAATTGTTGAAATAGTAGTTGAAGAAATGGGGAGATTGGGAACCTGTCCCGATGGAGAGCCCATCTCGCAGATGTGCTCCATACCCTTAACAATGGGTCCGCTAGGAGAATGGAAACCCCTGAATGTGCATGGCTGCACCCAATTTGCAAATACAACCATGGACAGTGAGACAGACTGCCTGGGAAATTGTTCTGGGTATGATGGCCCCAACAGGGCCATCCCAGAGGCTGCAGGGCTGGGCCTTCATGCATTGGAATTAATTAGAATAACTCAGAAGCAAATGACACCTAACAATACAGGAACAGGAATTCAGATTCATCCAGGACACTTTGGTTTGATAACTGCTCGCTGGAGCTTGGCCTTACAAAGTGTTCATGTCATGGAAAGAGGAATTGATGCAGATTATCTAGGAGAAATTTAAGTAATTCAGTTAAGTAATAGTGAACAAGATTGAATTATTCAACCCCGTGGCGAGGTGGCACAGTTATTGATACTGCAGTTTTAACAACAGTTGTGAAAGAAGGAGATCCATCTCAAATCACCTCTGTTTGTGGAGATAGAGGGTTTGGATCCAGCAGTCCTGAAAATGGAGCCAGAGTGTGGGTCCGGAGCCAGAGTGTGTGTCCAGAGCCAGCTGAAGGAACAGCTCTGGGGAAAGACAACACCGTTTGAATCCTGAAACCTGGGCAGGAACGATGGGAATATATCCGTGCAGCCAAGTGTTCTGTGCCCGAACAAGTGGATGTTACGGGATATGTGAGGTTAGGACTTCCGGTGCTTTTGGCACCAGTTTTCTTGGGTTATTTTTTTAAATGAGTGAAGTAGCTAAGAGTTGTTAAAAGATTATTTATTGCAGAAGTACATTAGTTTCAAAAGGTACAGTCACAGACATTAACGTTCATGTTAAGTTTTGGTATAAAGTTCTAAATAGAAGCAGAAGCTGCTCTTGTTAGGGTCCCGGGAAGCTGATGTTGCTGCGGCAGCTTTTATCTTCTGTTTGGGTGTTGATGATGATGGTGAAAGAGCAAAGAAAAGTAAAAGCAAATGGCAGTGGCAAAAAGCAGTAGTAAAAAGCAGTAATAAAAAGCAAAAAGCCCTAGCTCTCCCCAGTGCATGCATTTATATAGAATCTTTTTAACAAGCTAAGACACAAACTTGGACTACTACTTTTTAACTTATTAGAGTTTTAGTTTTTTAACACGCTGGGTTACGTATAGACTATGCATACAACTTATTTTGTTCTATTTGAAAAATGTAAGCAATATTCTTACTATAGCTCTGTTATGTCTAAGCACTGTCTAAAACTACGTTTCTGGAGTTTTTACTGAAAACATTAGTATGCTTTTCAGCTTTTACTAGAACTTGCACTTTTACAGCATTTAAGCCTTTTACTTAATGAATGCATTAGATCTCATACTAAAACTTGCTTACTGACTTACTTACTTATCCTAAAACTTAAACTTACACCTTTACTTTATGTGTGAGTGGCTTAATATACTTTAATCCACTCAAAAGCTTTAATTTAATCCCTGCAATCTGATTTCTTCCTGAAGAATTCAGAGAGACTCCCAACTCACTGACTCCAGCAGGGACATTGTTTTACAGATTCTGCCTTACCAAATCTCCCTGTTTGCCCCAACGGCCCCTTTGGAAAATGCTCTGAATCCATGGGGCTCCATGTGAAGGCTGATGTGACACTGAGGGATTTCCACACAAGTTCCAGCCAGGAGCCTGGGTGCCCTCAAGGACTGGGACCCGGCACCTCTCCAGCCAGAGGGGAGAGGACCCCAAGGAAAGGACCAAGCCTTGTCACCCACAGACAGTGCGGTAAAGCTGAACAGCAAATGACCTTGGAGGCATTATTCTGGAATTAAAAAGGTGCCAGCTCCATGGACAACAGAATTATTGCTCCTAACCCAAATGAGATTGAGGATAAAGAGAATAACCTCATTGCTAAAGTACTGCTTATGTCTGTAAATTGTATCTTGAGAGTCAGCCAGAATCTTTGTTTGCCAGAAACCCCTCTAGAGTTTCACCAAGGAATTAGTCATGAAATTCTTATGAAAATTTAAAGATCAAAGCAACCAAAACATTCAATGTAACTAATGGCTGGAGGTGTTCTCAGGTGATGCTGGGAGGAATGGAGTTTCGTTGGAGGGCCCACCCTGTGGGGTGGTCAGAACTCTGTCAGTGGGTTCTGGCTCCTAACGGAGCCAGTGCAGGGACAGTTACAGGAAACTGTGCTGTGGAGCAAAGGAATACATTAGGAGTTTTATAGGATTCGCTAATATTTCCCTTCAGGAGAAACCAAACCCTGTTACAATTAGAGGCCACAGTGTGAAAGGATTTCTGTCACTTTTTTACCATCACTTCCAATGTCAATAGAACTCGGGGTGCTGGAGCTGGTCAGGGTCAGTGTTACAGCACTCCCAGCTGCAGGGCCATAGTGAAACTCCTGTGGCCCAAAGGCACTGGGGATACAACAGGAGCACAGGGAGGAGCCCTGGATCCATCAGCAGCCCACAGTGGGAAATAGGAAATCAGACCTTTGGTGCTGGGAATGGGAGCTGCTGGGTGTGTGGAGACTGCCTATAAATGACTTCTTAAAGGATGGTTTGGGTCCTGTTTCTGGGCAATATTGATGCCTCCCTTGAGGTTACTTTGGCAACAAGCACTAGGGAGAGTTGGGGCCAAGAGAACATTTTCCACACAAGAGGTGGCTTTGATTTCAGAAAACCAAAGATTCAGGTTCACCCTGTGCCGCACTTGCGCTACCTCATCCTGTGGAGTTTACATTAATGAGCTAAATCGATTATTAGAAGAAGTAAAAAGTGATGCTGTTAAAATATCCACTAGCACCTCCTCTGGACTCCAACAAACAGAAATTGGAGCTCTACAGAGCCACATGGTCTTGGATTATCTGCTTGCTGGCCAGGGAGGAGCCTGTGCTGTTTTAGGAGAGGAATGTTGCAGGAATGTCTATCAGTGCTGTGTTTGAAGTCCAACAGTCAGGAATCACCTCTGTAGAAAGAGCAGCAGAAGAGTGGCAGAAAGAAGAAAATTCTTCACGGTGGGATTGGCTTCCAAATTGGAGGCTGCTGTGAAATGAGTTCGTTGCAGTCACTGTAATCATTGCAGTGTGAGCACTTGGTGTGTTATGATTCCATGTTAGAGTTGTTGTGACACTTTGTGCTGGGAAATGGAGTATTGAGACACAGTCTCAAGAAAAAAGGGGGATTTGATGAAGAATATAGAGAAAAGCAACTAATTTGGCATGTTTTAAAAGGAATGCGAATTTTAGCTCTGAGTGATGAACTTGAACAGCACTTAACTGAAGAACAAGAGGCGATGCCTTTATGCCTAATACCTAAATGTAAGGTTCTATTACGGAAAGAATTGCTATGAAGTTTGAAGTTCATCTCTAGGTCAAAGCACTGAGTGAAGTACTGAGGCCTGGACACCAGGCCCTGAGCGAGGCATGAACAACAGCCCTGAGCCAAAGCTGACCTCTAGATGAACCTTCCAACCAAATGTTATATTTGTATCTGCTCATTAATGAAGCTTTGTTAGCAATATGATCTCTGTATGTGTGCATTGGTGAAACATGGATTTATCTTTCTATATTTAGAAACCAGACGAGGCCACATCTGGCTTTGTTTGGGCGTGTATGGTCAAAGTCACCTCCCTTGGTTCCTCCGTAAGCCCTGGCCAGGCTTTGGGAGAAACCAAACTGAGAATGAAACCAGATGTTCCCACACTAGAAGTGATGTCAGCTTGTTTGTTTAACAGTGTAAAAGCTGGGCCCTCTCACAGCGAGGTTGGAGCCTCGTGGCCTGCAAAGGTGGGTGTGCCTACAGGAACTCCCAGTGTCCTGAGGTGGCTCTCCAGTCCTTGGCTGTGACAGGCTTCCCCCAGCTGTGTGCGTCTGGGTGCTGGTACAATCTGAGGGTAACTGATGCTGTCTCTTTCTTAATCACTACAGGCAATCTTTGGTAGTGGTGATTGGGTGCATTGCTGAGCTTCTCCTTTTGTTGTTATTTTCTAGTGATTATGTGCTTTGCTGAGCTTCTCCTTTTGTAATTCTTTGCACTTTTGCATTATATAAATTACCCTGTTCCTTAAGTTGGTGTCCGTGTCCTCAGTGCTGACCTTGTCTACTAGCAAAACCGGGCCTCATCCTAGGAAGACAAAAAATATCACTCTGAAGTTCCCCCTTCCTCCTTGTTCCCCCCACTTTCTATACTGATCGTGACGTCCTATGGTCTGGAATGTCCCCAGGGTCAGTTATGGTCACCTGTCCTGACTGAGTCCCCTCCCAACCTCTGCCACACCACCAGCCCCTCCCCAGCATGGCTGGATGAGGGGCAGGAAAGGCCTTGGCTCTGTGTGAGCTTAGCAAGAGCAAAACCATCTCTGTGTGAACAGCCCTGTGCTCAAAAGTGACCCAAACACAGCCTCAGAAGGAAATTCCCTCTGCCCCAGCCCAAACCATTGTTCCTTTCCATGGCCCCAGCCCTGGCCATGGGACTTTGGGATGATTGCCATGGCAGTCGACTCTGGCACAGGCTCAGTGCCTGTGTCCATGGGAGCAGTGCCCAGCCACGGGCCCTGAGTGCAGGTGACCGTGACAGCCCCCCACCACAGCAGGAGAAAGGTTGTTAGCCAGGGATCCGACCTCAGCAAAGTGTCTCCTGCAGGTTGTGGTGGCATTGGAGAGTAGCAACGGGGCTTTGTGCTGGTTGCCATGGCAACCTTGGTACCTGTGTAACCCTGTGGTGGTTGCCACGGCCCTCAGTCCCAGCAGTGTCTCAGTGCCAGTGACTGTGGCATCAAGCCTTACGAGGGGTTTCCATGGCAATTGCCGTGACAGGAGACCCAGGTGTGGTGTTGCAGTGACTACCATGGAAACAGTGCCCAGCACTGACCCTTTCTGTCTGTCTGACCTGGCCTTTGTCCCTGACACTGGAGTTTGCTGCTGGTCCCGCGGCACCTGACCAGCCAGCGTGGCACAGGGCAGGTGGCCATGGCACAAGCCCTTAGCAAGGGATCCTCTCCAGCTATGGGCCAGATTATTGGAAAGCACCAGATAGCTTATTTTGGTTATGTGGAAAAAGAGCATATCCTGACCTCCCCTCCCAGCAGAAAGGGAGTTGTACTCTGGGAATTATGCAGCTAGAATTTTTTCTTTTGCCAGGACCAAATGGAGATCAATTTGGAATACCAGTTTATGAGGATCTAAAAGGAAATAAAAGGGATTTGATTGGAGGATTTAAAAAATGGGGAGATGAGGAATGGCCCTCTGAACGTATATTGGAAAAATATGAGCCAGCTGGTTTCGGTTTTCCCGGCGCTGGCAGTGAGTTGTGCACTGGCTTTATAGAGGTGTGAACATGCCTGGGAGATGCAAACAGGTTGTAAAGCCTCTTTGGCGCCGTGCTGGGGGATCCATAACGGTTTGCAGGAGTTCACTATGCTCCCAAGCTCCAGTATGGGGAGGCAGAAAATGAGATGGGCTGTCTGGAGAAAATGCCATGGGAACAGCTGTTTTCCTGAGGATTGTGCCTGGGCACAAGATGGGAGTTGGGGATATCGAACCCAAATTTACATGCTAACTCGCATTATAAGACTCCAAGTAGGTTTAGAAATGATAACAAACAAAACTGATCGAGCAATGGAATTAGTAGCAAGTTCAACAATGCCAAACAAGGGCTGCAGTATATCAGAATAGGGTGGCTTTAGACTATTTGTTAGCTGAAGAAGGAGGAGTCTGCTGAAAATTTAATACATCAGATTATTCTTTAAAAATAGATGACAATGGGGATCCCGTCCTAGATGTAGTCAATAATGTTAGAAAAATAACTCATGTACCGGTACAAAAATGGGAATCAATGCTAAAAACTAGCTGGTGGGATAACGTGTTGGGAATAGAATGGTGGAAGAAGCTAGGCTTCTTCCTTTTATGTGCTACAGCTGGTCTGATATTTCTTCCTTGTTTGATTACCCATTTTATTTGGCTGAACACCAGTGTAGTCCAAGGCATGCAAGTGGTAATAAGGCCTATAAATCCAAAATTGACTACATCTGCAATGGCACAAAAGATCATGGTATTAAAGAAACAAAATAATATAGAAGACCTCTTAAAAGAAGGGAAAAATATTTATGAAAAAAATTAGTGAATAATGGAGGCTAGAAAACAAGGATTATTGCTCAAACCAGATGATTTATAAAAAGAAAGACGGAGGATATTTTTATAAATACATACTATATTATTGGCTTTTTGTAAATATTAAAATTAATTCTATATGTGTAATGTTGGAAATGTTTATAATGTTTATAATGTTTGCTGTATGAATATAGTTTCTTTTAGTTCTGCTATTAACAAAACTTAGAAATAGTCGTGTGATAAATATATTTTTCTTGGACTATAGCATAGTGACGTAAAAAGCTTTTGTTCACGTAACTAACTTAAAGTGTGGTGAAAGATAATCAGGAAATTCTTAACGTTCTTGGATTACTCTAGTGACACCAGGACCCCCGGGGAAGAAATGTATTGATCATCCACAACAAGAGAAAACCACAAAGAGAAATAAAGAATGTTGATTTACAGGATGGAAGGAGGGGGCAGGTTGGGGGAACTAAAAAAAAATGTTTTTGAATAATTCATTAGAGTCTATGGATATGCAACATGTTGATGCATTGAAAGAAGTGTTTTCTGAATTAGTGTGTACTCTTGGCTGAATGCCAAGTACCCTTTGCTTTATTGTCTTTGTCTCCTATTGTCTTTTTTTTTTCTTTTTGTTTTTTTTCTTTTTTTAAATTAAGCCTTTTAAAATTTATCGGGAAACTGAACCTCATTTTTCACAGTTATGCCTTGGGGAAGGGGAACTTCCTTGGTGGCACCTTGGGCTTGGCACACACTTGAGGAAGGTGTCTGTTCTCTCTGGGGAAACTGGAGTTTAGATTGCTAAAATAAAAGAAGACCCCTCTTTGGTTGTGTGCAGCCAGTTCTCCAAGAACTCAAGGCACAGCTTCTCTGACCTGACCAGACCTCCTTAGGAGAGACCATGAATCAGTATCAGTCACTGCAATCACCTTTGCTCTAAAGAGAAAAAGATATCCTTTAAAATAGGAATGTGGATTTATTAGAAGCCCTTTGAAATATTTCTCCATAACTAACAAAAAAGAACTTCCTAATGAACTGCACCACAGCAGAGGGAGATCAAGGCAGACCCATGTTGGTCAGGATTCGCTTGATCCCAGTGAGCCCTGTGGTGCATTTGGTGCTGAGCCCTGGAACCTCAGGGCCTGAGAGGAGATTGCACAAACCTTTCCAGGAGTCAAAATCAGGGGAAATACCCAAAGTGTCTCAAGGCATTAATGGGTCCCACTGAGGTCCATCCTAAACATGGGCTCCTCATGGACTCCTTGGAGGAGAAAATTGGAGGCCAGGATTGCACCAAAACCTCTCAGAGACTCAGTGTGGAAAGGAAATTCCACAGTACCTTAAAAAACCCAAAGTACCTTGAAGCATTAATGAGCCCCACTGAGTGTTTTTACTGACAAAGGCTCTCAAGGGACTAATTAAAGCACATGCCTCTCAGAGACTCCTAGGCAAAAGCAAAACCCAAAGTCCTTGGAAAAACCTGCAGTCCCTGGGAGCATGAAGGAGCCCCCAGGGCCATTCCTGACCAAGGCTCCCCAGGGACTGGTCCCAGCAGATCCCTGAGGCCACTGGGATGTGGGGGG
>JANRGV010000008.1:4663585-4677954 GCA_024734035.1 Alethe castanea | reverse complement strand
TGGGGCATCTTCAGTCAAGTGAGCTCCAGACAGGCAGGGGACCTTTGTGGCCCTGGCTCCACTGCTGTCGGCAGGGCTGGATCTGTGCCCCACACAGGAGATGAGAGAGAGCAGCTGGTTTGGAACCTCTTGTAGCTGGCTGAAATCAACATTTCTGTGAAACACCTGCAAAGGCCCTTCCTGCTTCTTTACCTGCTATCACCCCAAGCAACACCCAGATTGCAACAGAGCACGGCACAAAGGGGTGGGGAGGGGCTCTGCAGCTTCCCAGGGCTGCTGGACAACAGGCAGGGCAGGGAGAGGAGGGACACAAGGGGAGCTTCCAGCCTCAGCGCTGCTCAGGCCCAGGCCCAGCAGGCACTCACCGTCAGAGGTTTCTCTGCCTCTCTGAACAGCAGTCGAGTACGAGGTTCTGCCCCTCTGCCCTGCAATCCAGAGGCCATTCTGGACAATGTCTTGGCTTGCCTGCAAGGAACAGCAATGGAACTCTGAAAATCCAGACTCCCATTCACGGCAGACCCAAAGGATACACTGCTGTCTCCAGGCTGTGGCATCCTTCAGAAGCGAAGGACATGAGGCCACCTCACCCTGATTCATCATGAGACCGTATTTCAGTGGCTGAGTTTAGGCTGATAGAAGTAAAACCCCAGAACAAATAGACCCTGAAACATAACAGCCTTTTGCTTTGGGTGCAGTCTCATGAGCCACTAAGACTTGTCAGAGCCTTGTGGCACTTCTCATCTCCCACCTTTTCCATCACTTTGGGAGTCCCATTTTCTACAATTATTAACCAAATCTCTATTACTATCCACACTGTCCTTCATTATGCTTTACAAGTTTTTGGTGGGAACAGAAGGAAAGTGAGTGACACATGGCTGCTTACCTGGCTAAAATATCTCAGCTCCTTCAGATGCTCCTCAGACTTGTGAGGAGGCTGGACAGGTAATTACCTTGGACAGGTAATCCCCACTTTGAGAATTCTCTGCTCACTGCTCAGTCTAAGTGCTGGAAATCAGCATACAAGTCAGCAAAGGCTGCTTGAAGACTGCAGACAACCTGCAAGATCAGAGTCCAGGCAAGGACTGCCAGCGTGACTGTGCTGACATCAAGGCAACAGGGACTCATTGTGACCTCGTTGGTGCTTTCACTGACATTAGCAGCACTGGGAGACAAGGGATGGAACCCAGGACGGGGTCTGTGCGTGCATGGAGCCTGGGCACTGAGTGGGCAGAGCTGGAAAAGAGAGAGCTCAGAGCCTGACACTGGCCAAAGCACTCTGGTGTCTCTGTTGCTGAGCTCCGGCTCTGCTGCAGGATGTGCCAGTCAGTGCTGCTGCTGGAACACCACGACCTTGCCAGTGTGCACCTGCTTATTTCTTCTATTAAAGAGAAATAGCCAGTGGTGTCCCTGTGAGGGGGAGAGAGAAGATGAGCCTTTGTTAGATGGGCCAGAGAAGTCAGCGCTTGGGTTTCTCTACAGAGAAAGACAAATCCTCTCCACACCCCTCGGCAGCTCCAGCTGCTTGGCCGCAGGGTATTTAATGTTAGTTTTACAAGAAATGTGGTCATCCGTAATCTGGAGAAGTGCAGACTGCTGTGGGATTGAGGAGGGGCCAGGACATCTGCTAGTGTGGCACATAGTCTTGGTCACACATGCCACCTCAAGCTGCTGCCACTGGAACCCCTCAGCCTCTGCTGAGCCCCAGAAGGTGACCAAGTCCACTGGTCAGGAGCTTCCAGGGGCTGGGTTTAACCCTTTCCCAGAAACGGCTTTCCCTTGAAATACTTTTGTTGGAAATTGGAGGAAGATCTGTAGGAACCCTGCCTGCATGCTGCTAAGGGCTCTCCTCATGCTGTGGAAACACTTCAGCAGCACAGAGGGTGCTGCTGGCTAACTCCAGGACAGAAGCAGCAGTTCCTGGGCTGGATGGGTCAGCCGAGGAGGCAGGAACAGCCGCACGATGGCATTGTCTGCTGCAGAGAGAGGCTGAGCTTCCTGCAGCCCAGGAAACTCCGCAGGAGCTTCCCCGGGCCAAGCGCGCTCTGAGCTCCTCGCACTCGTGCTCAGGATAAGCTGACACTGCCGCTAGACAGAACTCATCCTCTCCCAAGGGCTTTCTCCTGATGGAGGAATCTCTCTGCTCCCAGCCCCTGGCTCTGAGGTGTGGGAGCAGAACAAGCAGAGCCTGGCAGGAGCCTCCTCTTGCGCTGCAGAGCTGGGTCAGGGGGTGTCGCGTTCCACTGAGGGACACTGCCAGCAGCTCTTTTAGAATTAGATGGTCAGGAACTAAATTAAGGCAACCGAGAGGGGCCTGGCTCGGAGGCAGGCAGGGTTGGACACAGGACAAATGTGAGGGTGAGCAAGATGCAGCATGGGCCTCAGCAAGCTGGAGTCAAAGCAGGAACAGATAAATAAACGGGCCAGAAAAACCTATACAAAGCCTTGCTTTGAAGTGAGCTCTAGGTGGCAAACTCCACTGGCTTCGCACACCACTGCTGCTCCCAAAAGCTAACTGGCAGGGAAAAAAGTAGAGCTGTGTCTTCACACACTGAACTCAGCCCAGCGTTCTTACTGATACCTACAGAAACTAAAGTGTTATGTTAAGGGGTGGTCATGGTGGTAGGGTTCTGCGGTCACGGCAGTGGGTAGGAGCAGCTCCAGATGGTTACTTTGCCTTCTCCTACTGTGTTTGCGATTTAGGGAGCACTATTTTCCGTCTTAGTGTTTTTTCGGCTCGTTATTTTAGGTGTTTCATGTCTGAGAGCTTTCCCAGCATTCTCTGCGTCTTTCCTCATTTGCATGTACTCCATGACGTCACTCCTCCTCCTCTATCACAGGCCCCATTTTAAGGAGGCAGCGACGAGAAGGGGAAGGGATGTGGGGTAAGACAATTGGGGGCCGAAAACATGGTGAGGCCAAGAACTTAACAATTAACATTACACAAAACCGGGAACATTTAAAAAAAAACCATACAACTCTAACGGCTGTAAAACTTCCTCAAGGGAATGTCCTCCAAAATTTTTATTCCTGTGAAACCACCTGCCCTGCCCGGGATCCCAGCACGGTGCCAGAGCCACGGGCAGTGCCCCCTCCGCCCGGGGGAGCGGGAACGGGATCAGGGATGACAGCAGGGACAGGATCGGGATCAGGGGCGGCAGCAGGGACAGGATCGGGATCAGGGATGACAGCAGGGACAGGAGCGGGATCAGGGATGACAGCAGGGACAGGAGCGGGATTGGGGACAGGGACGGGAGCAGCCCTGCGGGGACAGGAACATAACTCCCTCTGAAGGATTTATTCATCACAAACACAAGACAACAAAGGCCCACAGACTCAAAAAGCCAGGCTCAAAGGCCCCCCCAAAAGCAAAAAGCGCGGTCTCCAAAGCCACCCACTCAAAAAGCAAGTCTTGAAAACACCCCACAGTTTATGGTGCAGTCACTTTGTAAGCCCCTGGCCCCTCCCAAAGCCCGCCTGCTGACAGGAGACCATTGCCCAGCCCAGTGTCCCACTGCAGTCCGTGGGCAGAGACCATTTGCTGGCTGATTGCAGGGTGTCTCTGGGCTACAGGCTCTTGGGGCTCCTCTTCCCCTGCTGACAGCCTGTCCCATGGGAGGCATGAACTGGCTGCCAGGCAAAGTCTGCTCAGGAACAAGGCTTTGCTCCATCTCCTCCTCGGTGCCTCCTGCACGTGCAGCCCTGTGCAGCCCCTTCCCCACGTGCCTCTGGCAGCCAGGGCAGAGACAAAGCCAGAGTCAGTGGGCTCCTCGCAGGGGGTCACTGCTGTCACTGCTTTTGGCACTGATGTGTCTGTGCCACACTTTCCCAATTAAAGGCCTCACTTTTCTCTTGTTTGAACGATTTAAGATTACCTCCTCCCTTTTAACTTCAGTTGTTCCCTTGCTGATGTTGCTCACCAGCAGCAGGGGATGTGATCCCTGTAACTGTCCATGAGAATCTTGGCTGGAATTCTTGGTCAGTTCCTCTAAAACTGGGCAAGACTTGGCTCTGTGTTTATCTGAGGAGGGCTGTGGTGCCCTGTCCATGTCTGCCTGCTCAGCCAGGAGCTGTCTGGTGGCTGTGCTGTGCAGCTGTTGCTGTGCACTTTCCCAGCCTCCTGCAGCCCCCAGGCTCCATGGCCCTGAAGCTGGAGCATGGCTGCAGGCACTGTGTTCTGTGTCCCTGACGCTTCTGGCCCACAGCACCTCAGAGACTGACCACGGAAAAGCCTTCTTGGCTGTCCTAAAGGAATGTTTTATTTGGATAGGGCACACGCTTTCCAAAGTAACTCACAAACCTTTTTTTAACAGCTTCACACGGATTTCTCTTTTGATGTGCTTGCTTCCCATGAGCTCACACTAGATTCTTTTCTTTAGGTGAGTCTGTAGGGCACTGCATTTTGTCTCCTTTTGTTCATGTTCCTACCCACGCTTCTCTCTCAAAATAGAGAAGGTTCAACACCCTTGCCACCACCACCTTGCTAAAAGAAGAGAAATATCCTGCAATGTTGACTTTCTGGAGCACTCTTCATCTTTTCTAGTATGTAATTGCTTCTCTTTAACTTGATTAACCCAACAGTAAATTTATCTTTTCTAAACTGAGAAATGAAAGCCTCCAATTAAAGATTTGAAAGCAGCGTAAGGCTCTTCCATCTTCCTCCTAAGGGGGTGACTTTAAGGTGATCAGAGATCCAGGCTCTTAGTGCAGAAATTCTTTTTTGGACTACGCATGCTCCACAATCCCACTGATTTCAAGGTCTCTGAGGAAACTTGGGTGATATTCAGCAGAAAGAATTCTGATGCTGCAGCTCAACCAAGATAGTGTTGGTATTTGGATCTGATTTAGTAACACAATCCCCCTTCTCCAGCTGAGATTCCAGATACTAGTCAGCATCTCCACATTTAAAGAGAGAGGCTGGCTCATTACCTACCATGAAAGGACATTGCTTAGCTCATGCTTAAAATATGAACCCATAAGGCTTCTGTATCTTTTTCTTATATTGAGGGGGATGGGAGGAATTCTTTTTTATAGTGCAAAATACCAATTTCCCTTGAAACCTTAGTTTCCTTTGTCCTGACTTCACTTCCCCTGTTACTTCTTCCTTTCATTTTGACTGTAGATGTAAATTGCCTTTTGAATTATTTCTTCAAAGAGTAAGGTAAATGACAGCACTTGTACTGTGATTTTACAAAGACATTCATGCTGAATTTCAAACTCTTGCTTAAAATGGTTTCCAATTTTAATTCAGATCATCTGATAAAATGACCAGCTAGACTTTAGATATAGAATTACCTCAAATGAAGGGGAAATCAAACTGCATGCTCAGGATGTAGTTATGGCCCTTCCATTTTACCCTGAAAGAAAAAAGATTTTTTCCAGAGTGCCCAAGTTTTCTTGCAGGTTTTCTTACATTGGATAAAAAGATCAAGCGAATGGTAGTTTACATGGGTATCCAAGTATGTTATGGCATACAGGGAGATAGCAGGTATGATCTAAACTTCCACAGAGGAAGATCATTTCATGAGGACTTTCAAGCCCTCTACTGATGTCTCCAAAAGACAGAAGTTCCTAAAACGTGCAGAGATCATGGTCAGGCAATGCCAGGACATTGTGGCAGTGAGCACTTCCCATTTACACCCCCTAACTGGGACTCCAAAGTCTCATGTGGCCAAGTTCTGATATTCACCTTTAAATACCTTCCCTGATCACCTCTTCATGCTACTCACAACTTACCAACACTCTAATCCATCTGCACAGTTTCTAGAGGAAGAAGAATAAGAGTGCTGCCCTTGCACAAGATTGTCTGTCTTGCATCTGCAGCCACATCCTACCTTGCTAGCAAGGTTTTCTCTTAAAACACAAACTCTGCCACAGTGAAAGAAGTCTGAGAATGCTCTACAGGCTCTCAGCTCCTGACCTTTTCCTCACAGAATTTCCAAACACACTGACAAACCCTGGAGTTTATTGGACCAGATATGATTTGTGAAAAAACTGGAGCACTGAAGAATTGTCTTGGTTGCAGCCTGGAAGGTTTGCTATGCAGCGTTTATATTAATTTTTTCTCCAGAAATGGCCTTTGTCTTATGATTTAGCTGATTATTATTGAAAAGCACATCCAAATGATGCCAGTACTTCTTCAAAGCCCCTAAATGATGCCCAGGTGTTAGAAACATAAATTACTTGTTGGTAGAATTGCTTTGTTAAGTCTAGAGTTTGACAGGCTTCAATGATCTCAGGCCTGGGGGAGGTTAGCAAAGCTTGGGAAGAAGGATGTGCTTCTGATAGCAGGCACAGAGAGTGCAGAATTTACAGGCCACAAGGACACTTGGCAGAAGTGGCAAGATAAGGAAGAAACAAACCAAGTCAACTCAGTGAGCGTGCTAAAATCAACTCCAGCTGAGTAATTCAGACAGGGGAATATTGCAAGCACCAACTCAGCCACTGACCCAAGAAACCAAATGACTGAAGGGAGAAAGGCTGATCATAGGACTAATTAGCATGGGAAGCCAAAGGACCATGTAACCAAGCAAAGGTAGAATACCAGTTAATAAGAGAACCAGGCAGCTTTTGGCCAGTGAATACTGATGCCTTGGTTTGCTAAAATGCTGTGAAGTTCTGATGGTTGGAGAGCCAGCCTCTTGTGGCTTAGCCCCCAGCTCTCTACTTTGCACAAACTAGAGCAGAAAACAGAAACCTTGGTGTGCCAATTGGCGCTGTGCAGTGGGCAGCGAGCCCACACTGGGGTGAGAGGAGAAACACTGGCACAGTCTGTCCTCTTGTGTAGTTAGCAAATGCTCCAGTTTCAGACTACAATGCCTTTTTTCCCATTATCTTCCAGTATGGAGAAATACAGCTACAGATGGAGTAAGTCCATAGAATCACAGAATCATAGAATGGTTTGGGTTGGAAGGGGCTTTGAAGGTTACCTCATTCCAACCCCCTGCCATGGGCAGAGACATCTTCCACTATCCCAGGGTCCAAGCTGACCTTGGAAACCTCCAGGGCTGGGGCAGCCACAGCTTCTCTGGGCAACCTGTGCCAGGGCCCCACACTCACAGTAAAGGATTTATTCCTAATATGCATTCTAAATCTACTCTTTGTCAGTTTGAAGCCATTCCCCCTTGTCTTGTCAGTCCAGGCCCTTGCAAACAGTCTATATCCATCTTTGTTGCAGCTCCTGCAGGTACTGGAAAGATCCAGTTAGGTAGCCCTGAAGCTTCTCTTCTCTGCACTGAACATTGCTAATTCTCTTAGTCTTCCCAAAATCGTAAAGCTGGAACACTTATCCTTGTGTTATTATAAATATTTATCATTAATAGAAATGCTATTATCAATAGTGTAAGCTTATCCAAAGAACTTCAATAGTATGCTTAACTATAAAATAAGGAGCTACTTCTCTAGGTGAACATGGCATGAAGATTTTTTGGGCCTGTTTCCTAATTTATGAGTTTACTTCTGAAAATCAGTATAAAAAGGAGACAGCTGTGGTTTTGGTTTTGCTCTAGGTTAACTCTGACAGGCAGATAAACCCCATAGACTTTCTCATCTCTCCTCTGCAGTGGAGTGGGGCAGAGTCAGAAGGGCAGCACTGAGAAAACTTGTGGATTCAGATAAACACAGATTAGTAAGTGAAGCAAAACAAAATAAGGAATTATTCCCTGCTTCCTAGGCTGGCAGATGTTTGGCCATTTCCAGGAAAGTAGGGCCTCAGCCACAACCCCAAATGTCCCCCTTTCCTCCTTCTTTCCCCCAGCAGTGCTTGCTCAGCAAGATGCCATGTGCCATAGGATTCCCCTTCCCTCTGGTGTGGTGTCCCAGCTGTGTCCCCTCCCAGCTCCCCATCCACCTCCTTGCTGCTGGGCTGGTGGGAGAAGCAGAAGAGGCCTTGACACTGTATAAACACTGGTCTGCAAGAACAAAACCACTGGTGTGTTATCAGCACTGCTGAGGTTGAAAATCGAAAACATGGCATCATACCAGCCACTATGAAGAAAAATAACTCCATTGCAGCAAAACAGAATATAGTTTCTGAACCTTGCCTGCAAACTCCAACAATTTAGTGAAAATTGCTGTTTCTACCAGCTCAAGTGAAGTCCAACCTAGAAGTTATGTAATGAACAGTTCCATTAGCATCTTAAGAGTGCTCAGAGGAAACCAATTTCCTAATAAGCTGGTGTTTATGTTTGGTTTTATTGGTATTCTTTTTTCCTCCATAAGGAGAGTAGTAGAGAATACAGCAGCATGCTCAGTTGTTTTATTAAAATCAATGAGTTAGAAAGCAGTAAGTAGCTATGGAGCTGAGGAAAAGAGAATATTAATAGACCATGATAAAGCACTCCACAGAAAACACAGTTATGCTAAAGAGTATCCTTTTCCTTTCTGCAAAGGTCCATCACAAAGTGCACAACCAGGGTAGTACAGAAAGCGGCATCAAGAGCTTGTGGGGGAAAGAAAGTTCTTTGTATTGTAAAGCCAACAGAAATTCTGTGCAGTGACAGAGCTCTTGTAAGAGCTGTAAATTAATACAATGCCTTCAGGTTTAAATTCAAGCTAGAAGTATCCCTGCTTCCAGAGCAGCAACCTTTCTGTCACTGCTCTTGGACTGCAGCTTCAGAAGCAGGCAAAACAGATATCAGCTTAGACAATGTAAAAGTTCCCTTTGGTTTCTTTGAGCAGATTCAGGAACTACCTGCATTATACATGTAAATACTCTACAAGAAAAAAACAAGTTCCTCAAAAAGGCAAAACATCTTGGCAATTTGTAGAAAGCAACTTTGCTCAAAAATACAATGTGTTATTAGATCAGTCTGAAGATAGCATTCACAGTGTTCCTGGCAGTATTGTGCACTGCACTGTAACAGTGGATAACAACTGGACATAGCCAGAAGGATAACTGCGTATGCTTTTCAAACTTAATCTTAGTATTTATTGAATTCTCATTCTTCTGTACATTTCAGCTCTGCTGTAACTTCAGAGACATTTTTTCACAAGCTTCTAAC
Source organism: Alethe castanea (assembly GCA_024734035.1). NCBI lineage: Eukaryota > Metazoa > Chordata > Aves > Passeriformes > Muscicapidae > Alethe > Alethe castanea. The sequence goes on along the minus strand of JANRGV010000008.1, from coordinate 4,668,955 downwards.
AAGTTACTCTGGATCCATAATTACTGAGAGCAAATGGAGTCAAAATGCCAAGTGGGATTACTCTTTCTCAAAGCCTGCAGTCACACAGAATGGAGCAGTACATAAATAATTGTGTGCATCCCCATACACATAACAGTCCAGTTACTGACCATACTACTTACAAAGAGAGAATCAACATGTGCAATCACTTTTTACTTTTGCTACAAAGTATCTAAAAGAATAAGCTACAAATAATATCTTGAAACTGTTTAAATTCAGGAATGACACTGCAATAACCTGAAAAATTCTTCTGCACTTAGTGCTGGTGCAGTACTACAAGAGAACTGTGTGTATTACTAGTTGTTATTTATATCAGGTAAAAATGGCCCACCTCAGCTTTACAAAACAGGAAACAAGTCATGGAGAGTTGAAATTATGGAGTTGGGACAGTGTAATCAGTCTGCTTTTTGTAAGAGATGCTCTTAAGCAGTGGTGATAGTAATGTACTTATCTCCAGTAACTTTGCTCCTTGTAGGTGATCTACTATCCACCTCTGAATTTTTTTCTGATCTTTTTTATTCTCTTCATTTCTTCAGTTGAGTGGCAAAAGGAAACACAGAATTTCAATGTGACTACCAAAATACTACTTTTTTTTTCAGAGTAAAAAATACTCAGAGCTTTTAGAAAACACAACAGAAGTGTTGGAATGTATAAACAGTAGGAGACATTGAACAGTATTTTTACATGATACTACATCAGCCAAACAAACGGGTAGTAGGGCTTGAGGAACAAGGATATAAATGAAGTTTTGTTAAAAGGGCTATTTTGCTTCTCTGTGTTATAACTGTCATCACCATGAGGTAAATACTTCACAATCCATTTAAATTCTCCTAAGCTGTATTATTTTGTGATCAGCTATGATTTATTTAATTTCTGTTGTACCTATCTTTTATCTGAGCACAATCTCTGAACAAGACAAATGGTAAATTGCAAAGGGGTGCAATACCTGAGCAGCCAACAGGATAAGTCATAATGGCATACACTGGCTTTGCCAAATCCTCTGCCAGTGCTTTCGTTTCTTTTCCTCTTTGGTTTAAAATGCAACACATTTTCATTACTTCTGATGATGCCAAGGAGCTCTAAACTGCATCTGCTGAAAGGAACTGAGCTGTTCTTTTTAGTGCCTATGATCAGAGAATTGCTTCATTGCTGCTGTGATTCATACAGAGCTTCACCAGCAAGAGAAAGCCCCTGGCTAAGATAAAATGAAATAATACAATTATCTGAATGTAAATTAACCCTAGGAAATGGAGGTCTCTTTTGTTTTCAAAAAGCCCAAACAAATAAACTAGCATCCTGTACTCTTGGAGATTCCTTTAGAAATATCTTTGTTAATACATTCTACACAGGGATACAGGTGGGAAAAAACACTAAACCAATTTTCCTACTGCTAATAGATGTTGTGGACTATAGGGCATAACAACAGCTGAAATAGGTGCTCTGAACATGTTTTCAAAACATAATTACTTTCCGATTTCTTTTCGGCACTAGACAGAATTTGGTGACAATCAAGTGTCAAAAAACCAATGTTTTGGAACTCAATGTATTAAAAACTTCCCTGAGTATGCATTAAGGCAGCCAGAACATACATCAATATGATTTTGTAATTTAATTTATAACTACTAGAAAAATAAGTCATTTAACATAGCAAAAATATTTATAATACTTTATTCTAAAGACAAAACTTGAATTATGCCCCAGAGAAAATTACTGAGATAAAAATTGCATTCAAACTGAGGATTCGTTTTGGCCATCGATGTGTTACTTCCTTTGAGCAAAGTGATTAGCCCTTATTCAGGTCTTCTTGTTCCTGTTAAGAAGGGAAACTGATACAATGACATCAAGTCCTTCTTGGACACAAATCTCATTGTCCTTCCGAAAAGAAGTCAAGTGTCAAGTACGTAATGAGTATCGAGTGGGGGATATTTCTTTTGCACAATGGTCTAAAGGTGGTTTGGTTTGGTTTGATTTGGTTGGTTTGGTTTGGTTTGATCTTCACACAGCATCAAACCTCGCATTTAACTCATCTACTTCAGTTTTTGGTTGACCTTCCACCAGGTCTGTGTTTCCACTAGCAAGTTCAAATTCTTCCTGTAGCTTCCACCAGAAGTATGGCAATACTGCAGTCAGATTTATCCTGAATGGCTGCTCTCCTCCATGAAATTCAGGCCTGAACCCTCAAAACAGTATCTGATGTGGTCATATATAGGTTCCTTTGCTGAACAAAGGAACATTATGTTCTGAAAATAAAAGATCTGCATCGGGAGGAAATGTTGACTGCGACTGCCAGCATTTATCCACAAGCAGACTGTTCCATTCCCCTTCCTTTCTGCACAGCATTTTAAACATCACTATCTCAAAGAAGAGATGTCCTCAGCTTGACCAGCAGGTACAGATGGTGATGAAAGAACTCTTAATTCCCTTTTGCTCAGGTTCTCACAGGATGTTCATTAATATTGTCACTTCATGTCTATACTAATCAAATCGAGTTCTGCGTTTTCACCTTTACAGGTCCAATCCACTAGCTGCCAAAGTCAGTGGAAAGCCACCATTGGAATGCTTTTACTGAAGCCTTAAGTGACATGAATGGCCATCCCACAGTCTGTTTCTAGAGTGGTTAAATTCGCAGTCAGAATAAATCCTGCTTTTACATCAGTGTATACTTCTGTGCTACATCATCAAATATTCTTAAAGAAGTGCTCAGGAATTAAATCAAACTAATGGAATTATGCTTATGCAAAACTATCTGCTTCACGTTATTTCAGTTGCCACAACTGACCTGTGCAATTACTGGTTCTACTATAATCATGTTTCTACAAAATGGCCACCCTTCAACATTTTGACTTGCAAACAGTACACGGTTAAGGTATTTAGAATAAATTACTTTTGGTTCAGGACCAAAGGGGGAATACAGATAGCTTTAAATCAATATGGGGAGGCTTAATCAGAAGTCTCACAAGCCATTGCAAAACAAGTGCAGTTTGAAGGCTGAGATTCACTTCTTTGGCTGTTCACACTGCTGGAGTGATGCGAGTGAGCTGTCCCTTAGTCTCTTCATCATTCTCTATGCCACTTAGTTGCCATATGTTATCTGCTTTAAGTCCTCCAGTCACTCTACGCTTCACCATTCATTTGAGTTAGAACTGTAACAAGATGCCAGCAGAGTGAATCATTTGGAGACAAGTGCATGTTATTCTTTATTCAGCTGCTGCCCGCCTGGTCATGCATTCAAATGGCCAGATCTAAAGTGAAAGAACCTTGTATTGCCCATTACAGCACTGAATTAGCCAAGTGTAGGGAACAAGGAGGGGATATTCATGGTATTACCAGGGGAACAAGGGAGGAAAAATGGTTCTTGATCTTTAAAACTCTTCACACACAGAGCTGGAATGAAGTGAATGGCATCACTTTAATATGTCAGACATCAAATTCTTGATGACGTTAATGAGCTGGTTCTGAGTCTTTGTCAAAACATATCTAAAGGACAACTTAAGTGGTGTTTGAGGCATCAGACTTCACTTTTGGTAAAATCTGTTGGAACTTCTTGAGGTACTGAACCTAGTGAAGCTTCCCTGAGGGTAGCACTATTTCTCCTTTGCTACTAACATGTATTTATTTACTGCTTCATTTATGGCAGGCCTAGATGACAAATTCTCAGAAATTCTCAGGCCTTTAAAAAATACTTTGTCTAAAAGTTTTCACAGGCTGGTGAGGAAAAAAACCCCAAAATTGCAAAGGAATGTGAAAATTCTCTCCATTCGTCCACTATCTCACTTTGTTACTGTTAATGACAATGTTTTTACCCCATTACTTGTTATAGCTATTTCCAATGTTTTTGGCTTCCTTGAACACTGAACACATGACCCAAGATGAAATAAATGCACATTGTGAAATTAAGGAGTACTGATGAACTCAGACCACTACAACTCCACAGCCTAAAGAGAGAGTGGTCATAATCCCCATGGCATGACAGAGAGGTCCTGAAGATTCTTAAGAACTCAGTTGCAGCAGGCAGGGGAGGTTAGATGGAAGAACTGTACCCACAGGGAGGTCTGCAGGACCACTTACCCACAGCATGCTGCAATGAATTTGGAATATGAATTTGAATATGGAACTCCATAAATACATGCATCATTTTAGGCTGATCTACTCCAACCGTGGGGCCATCCACAAATTGGTACAGGGATCTAATACTGAACTCAACAGACACTCCATCAACATCCATGGAACCACAACTTAGTGATCCCCCAAAATCCACGCTCAGCTGCCCCACAGGAGGCTGCAGCCACTGACCCTCATTAACACAGAGCTAATGGCTGATGCCTGAGCCTCCTTAGGGACCCAAACCAGGACAGTCCCAGAGGGCTCTGGTGGGCGGGTGCCTTGCAGCACACCCTGTGCTCATATTAAAGGATTTAGCTCCCCACAGGAGCCAGCAAAGACCTGCACTGATCACCAAGTAAAGATCTGTTGTATAAAGGCTTAAAAGTGCTCTACAGCAGAGTCTCAGTCTTGTGTTTGTTGCTTCAAAGGTGTGTGTCAGTTGTGAGGCAGCTGCCCGCCTGCATGGTTCTTCTGACGCTGAGTGCTCACAGAGCTGGCCCCGAGAAGAGCTGCAGGGAAGGTGCAACTCTGCACACTGGGCTCCCCAGTGAGGATCGACTTGGGCTTCTCCAGCGGAGATTAAACCCACGATGCCATGAGCTCTGGAGCACAGAGGGTGGCTGGTCCCATCAGTCAGCCTGGCCTCCCACTCAGCTTAGCAGGCTTCAGGCTCTGTGCTGGGCTAAGGTGACAGTGGGGCCGTTCAACCTGGAGAAGAGACTCAGTCAGGGGTGACCTTATCTCTCTTCAGGGGTGACCTTATCTCTCTCTCCAGCTACATGGAAGGAGAGTGGACCCAGGTGGGGATCAGGCTCTTCTCCCAGGTGACAAGTGATAGCACTTACTAAAGCTGCACCAGGGGAAGTTGAGGCTGGACATTTGGAAGAATTTCATCCCAGAAGAATGCTTAGACATTGGAATGGACTGACGGGGGAGGTTAGTGGAGTCCCCACACTGGAGGTGTTTAAGGACGGGTGCCATGGTCCGGGTGACAAGCTGGGGATGGGTCCCACGGCTGGACCGTGCAGTCTCAGAGCCCCTTGGGGTGGGTCTCAAGGCTGGACTGTGCCGTCTCAGAGCCCCTTCGGGCGGGTCTCAAGGCTGGACTGTGCCGTCTCAGAGCCCCTTGGGGTGGGTGCCAAGGCTGGACTGTGCGGTCTCAGAGCCCCTTGGGGCGGGTCCCACGGCTGGACTGTGCGGTCTCAGAGCCCCTTCGGCGGGTCCCAC
>JANRGV010000008.1:4610508-4663485 GCA_024734035.1 Alethe castanea | reverse complement strand
CGGCTCCGCGGCCATTCCGCACGGCGGCACCGGCCTCGCACGGCGGCACCGCGGGAGCCGCCGCAGCCCCGCCATGGCCAAGGAGGGAGCGCAGCGAGCCGAGGAGACGGAGCAGATGATCGACAAGGAGGGCGGCAGGGAGGCGGCCGAGGGCGGCAGCCTGCGCGCCGGGGACGCCAAGGAGATGCGAGCCGTGGTGCTGTCCGCCTTCGGGGGGCTCAACAAGCTCCGCGTGTCCAAGAAAGCCATGCCGGAGCCGCAGGAGGGCGAGCTGAAGATCCGCGTCAAAGCCTGGTCCAGTATCGCCCCTCGCCCTCTCCTTCCCCCGCGGGCCGGGCGGGGTGCGGGGTCCCCGGGTGCCCATCCCCGGGTGTCCATCCCCGGCCGTCCCCGCCATCCCCGCGCTCGCAGCGTGCCCTGCGAGCCCCGCAGCCCCCGCTCCGGCGCCGCTCCCTCACCTGTGGCTTCCCCGCGGGCAGCCCCGGCTCAGCGCTGCGCTCGGCGCTCCGGTGCGGGCGGGCGGCGAGGCTGTGTGCGCTCGGCGGGGGCTGTGTGCGCTCGGCAGCCCGTGCGAACGGGAGAAAATTGGCAGCGGCATTTCACGCCGCTAGCTAGGAGTAAAGCGGGGGAAGGCCTGCCTAAGTGCGTGCAGGGTTTGGGTTTCTGTGAGAAATGTGGATGCCAGATTGTGCGTGTTGCTCAGCACCTGTCTCTTTCCCTTCTGACACTGGCTGCTGTTTTTCTTCTGGGAATCACTTACTTAAGTCAGCATCCTTTTTAATCGGAGCTGCTGTGGCAGCGTGGCCAGAGCTCGGGATAACTTCCCAGTGTTAGTCCCCGTGTCCAGGTGACAAGTGGCTACAGTCTGGCAGCATCCTGAAACGAGCTTTCCTAGATGTTGGGGGTGGGGTTTTTTGGGGTTTTGTTTGTTTGTTTGTTTTTGGTTTTTTTGGTTTTTTTTTTAAATTCCCAGGCAATCCGAGCAGTCTGTTCTTCCTAGATTGCTGGTTCTTAGTGCACATGTTCCTTTGTGAAAATAGGACTAATTTTTTTGAATGACAGAAGCCACATTAGGATCTTACTACACAACTTGATGTTTACCAAAGACTGAATTAATTTTGCCAAGGCAAGGATTTATCTTCTGTTGTCCTTTTCTGCTATGTGAAAACATGGTGCTTCCAGAAGATGAATTCCAAGGTGAAGGCCAAGTTGTTTACTTTAGAAGTAACTTGTGTTAAAAATGTTACTGTTACCGGGGACTGAGCTTGTTTTGAATCCTGTATCAGTGGATCTGCTGCAGATTTGGAATATCCTGGTAGGTTCATGTAGCTGAGCGTCTTGATGAGTTCAGATGCTGTTCTTTCCATCCTGTTCTTAAGGGAGCTCATAAACTTTGTGACCCATGAGAGTATTCCCCCTACCAAGGTGTTGCCTGTGAAAAAGAGTGATATCCATTAATCTGTATGAGTACTAGTAAATAATGGGCTGGGATTTTTGCATTCACATTTGGTATTGGAGGTTTTTTCTCTCTACTAGTCACAATGGGAAATGCAAGAAATTCTATGCTAAGTGAATAGAACTAATGGTGGCATCATAGCTGTTGGGCATCTCATTTTGCTATCAGGCAGGGCTGTATTTTAATTTGAGAACAGTCTGTCTTGTTTCCTGAGTGATTTTTTTTTCCCAGCCATTGGGTTACCAAAAGTTAGCATGCAAAACTAAAATGTTATTAGCATGTGGACGTATTCCTCTAAATGTGTCAGGGGTTGACAGCATTTTCCAGTACCTGTATGAACCCCACTTTCATGAAGCCAGCAGCTGGGTGTGTATCACAAATAGCAAGCTCCCTGTGCCACACTTGGATGTAGAATAGAACTGTGCAGCCACAGCTGCTGCTGCTGCTCTCCAGGGCTGCAGTGTCAGTAGAGCTGTGTGAGTTGCACACACGCTGTTTGACATCAGCAGACCTGCTCAGCTGCTCCACAGGTAACTGCCAGGCTGCACAATGCCCCGTGTGTTTTGGGAGCTTCCCTTTGTGCCAGAGGAGCCTGCAGGCTGGAGAGCATCTGCTTGTCACTCCTGACTGGAAATGGCCATAGGGCTGAAATGTCACCAGGTCACCAAAGTGTGCTTCCAGGCAAGGCAAAATCAATTTGCTGATCCTCTTGACCCAAGCCTGTAAATGCAGAGGATTGATTGGGATGATGATGGACTGTGAGAAAGGGGTTGGCTTTGCCCAGGGCAGTGTGCACATGTTGATGCAGGCAGTGCTGAACACACCCAAGATGGGTTGCTCCAGTCATCAGTACAGTGATGTAAGAATCTTACAAATCACATTTTCTCTTGAATCAGTTTTGTAGCTGACCATCACTAGAGATTATTATTATTAGTATTATTTGACTCTACAGATTGATGGAGAAAAAGAAGCTTTATTTTAAGAAGGATATGCACATGCTTGATAAATAGTATGCACCAGTAGAAGAGCAAGTTCTGTGTGGTCTCTGAATTCCCTGTGGGTAAAACCAATTGAATCATATGTCTGGACCTGTTAAGTTGTATGTGTACACTTATAGTATGGTACTAGAAATGGAGGAGATGAAGGACAAGTTGCTATTAGCACTAAGGCAGATGAATAATTCTTTCAAAGGTTTGGAATATCAGTGATCCAATGGAAAATGTGTCAGCTGAGATGAGTCATGTGTTAGGCTCATTCAGTGACTAAGAAATGGAACAGCCATCGATGTCCAAGCTGAGTCACAGCTTCTGTATATTTCCTGAAATATTTTTTGATTGATAATGATGAAGCAGTTGAAAGTCCTGTATTTGTTTGTATTGTAATTTGCAGGCAGCAGAATGTTGGGATAAAGACTGTTTAAAAGATGAGACAAGTAGCTGGAATGAACAGAAACCATATTTCAGATGGATTGTGTGAATAAGAAATTATGTCCTGTAATTACCTCCCTCTATTGTTCTTTTTTCTCTTATAATTATTTCTTCCTTGTGCTGCTGCACATGTGCGTCATGAGGAATGAGGCAGAAGTGACCCTTCTGACTGTGACTGTGAGATAACAGCACTTTAAAAAAACTGGAGCAGATAAAAGAAATCTTAAGTGTAACAGATAGCGGACAGAGAATTGGTGTTGCTCCTAAAGGCAGTCTTGTTCATATGGTGTTGGTTTCTGCATAAAAAGCATGAGACCTGATTATTTTAAACCTTTCCTTTATATAGAGATATGGGTGGTTTTGTTGGGTTTTTTTTTACTTTGAAGATTGGGCAGTTTGCTGGCTGGGGTTAAGAGGAAGGATTTTAAGAATGCAAAACTCAGGAGTCTTCTTGTTTGCTCTGTGGCATATCATTTATTTCAATAATTAATTTCAGTGAAGTTTTACAGTGGAGTAAGAAAGATCAAAAGCAGCACCTCTCTAAACCAAAGTATCATGGAGTGGTCTGCATGATTTGGGATTTTGCAGTGGAGGGTATTGGGCATCTTCGAGTGCGTGGGATGGAACAAAGAGAAACAAGTTGACTGTTGCTTTCCACACTTAAGAAAAGGGAAATAAAAATGCAGCAAAACTAAATCTCAAGTATAGAGAATAATATTCAAGGCCCTCAAAAGTACCTGGTGTTAAGGTAGAGCACTGCAGACTGTGAAAGTCAGATTCAAGGATAATTCTATATTTGATAAACTCTGCCTCCAGTAATGCACAGTTAATCCAGTCTGTGCAGGTCACAGAGACATCCCTGCTCTGTCACAGGGAGGTTCTTGCAGAACCCCTGTGTCAATGTATTGATCTTGGTAATTCAGATCCTCCCCTGTCTTCATTTGCATCCAGCTCTTGATTTGGGATTAAAAACATGCTGTGTACTGTTTGTCACTGGATTGCTTTGCATTTACACTTTTCCCTCGACAGATGCCCTTACTTAAAGTTCAGGAGTCACTTTCTCTGGCTGCACACCAGAACAGGTTATGCTGGTTTGCACTGGTACAAGAAATAAATTGTGCTTAATCTCTAAACCCACCGCTCTTCACGAGACGTATTTCCTAGTGATGTTCTGTACAGCCATTTTTCCTGCTGTTGATTGAATCCCAATGAAGGAGCTGGGTCTCTTGGGTGTAGTTACAAAACTTGCCATCCATCTTTAAGCCCTCCTGGTTATTCTAGGGGAAAAAAAAAATAAAAATAAAAAATTAAAAAGCTCAGTTGACCAGTATGACCAATACACCGTAATCAAGCTTTCAGATCTACTGGTCTTCAAATTTCTCAGGTAAAATAAAAATTCTGTTCTTCCTCAAAAGTGGAGAAGAATAGGAATAAATGCATGTATATGAGTAGCAGGGATGCCACAACTTGTAAGAATATAGGAGATGAAAGTGAATGAAGAAGAAACTCTCTATAAAGTGATTAGAAATTATTAGAAAGCCTGGCCAACACTCCATGTTTCAACTAGTAATTAAAATTATAAGAACACGTGACTTGATTATTGTTTACCTTGCATAGTGTTTTTTCTTCCCTTATCACACCTGTTCTAGTGTGAGGTCTTACAGGTTCATTGTAATAGAGATGAACTCTCAGTAGAAGTTCTCTGCCCTTTATCCCCCTTTAGGGAAAAAACAGATGAAAAAGAAATGGAACTAAGACAGAACTGAACTGTCAGTATTATGTCATTAGATGCAGAATGTGTGCCTTTTCAAAAACTGTCTGACAATTGACTTCATGAGAAGGGATCCATCTGTGATCATTGTCAGTAGTGAAGAGCAATGGCCTTTGCATATCCCCCTGTCTCCTTCTTGCCTGCTCATTCTGACACCACAGGGTGTGCTCCTGCCCAGATTCCCACATCACAGTCCTGCCTCCAGCTGCTTTTTCTTGCAGGGATGTAGGGAAAAGTTAACTTTTTGTAAAATGCTTGCAGTGTGGAAAGATGCATTTAAAAGACCACTGCTGAAGTTAATGTACACAGACAGTGGTTGCCACCATCAGTGCTGTGAGGTTTATGGGTTTGTGGTTTGCTGTTTGTTTTGGAATTTTTGTCTGTTTGTTTGTTTGTTCCTCTTCCCCACACAATGGCTGCCTTGCAGGCATTTTGCTATTTGGAATTTCTCTTTCATTATCAACATCACAGTGGCAATGTAGGAGATGGTCTTACCCACTGGATAAGAAGTGACCTTTCCAAAATAATTTCAAATTTTCCAACTTAACCATGTGAAACCCCCTCCTAAACTCCTATATAGTTGATATTATAAGCTTTGTGTATGAGCATGGTGAAAGCTGTGGATTCAGGTTGCTCTTAAACCCTCCACCACAATTATGAATGCTTACATTTGGTGGGATTTCCTTTCCCCTCCCCAGTGACCTACATCCCATGAATGCCATGCTGTCATCGTGCTAAGGCTGGGTGTCTACTCTGTCTATTAATTTGTTGGGTCTGTTCAATCTGTCTGTGCCTTGATTAGTATCTGACTAAGGCTGCACCCAACAGATCCTTGTGCCCATCAGTAGTGTGACATATCCAGGCAGTTGCTGAATACTCATATGTGTGAGTAGGACTGGCTGTGTGCTTGGTTAACCACAAAAACAGGGCTGAGTTTTGGAACAATGGATTAATGCTGAAGTGTATTTCAGCTAGTTAGGAGTTTTAAAGTTTTAACTATGGCATTAAGGCCAGTAATCAATATATGCACATAGTAGATATGTGGGTTGTTTGTTTGTTTGTTTGTTTTGTGGGGGGTTTTTTTGTGGCCGCCTAGAAAACCACAATGTTTTCCTTAATAAAATTGGATAGCATACAAAAGACAATGCAAAAGTGCTTTAGGATTTTTGCACAGCTGAGACTGTGGGGAAAGACCTGCATTTTTTTCTGAGCAGCAAATCTGAGGACTTCAAAGACATAATAACTTTTGAAAAAATGTACAAGCATCATCCAGGAAGGAACAGTTTTAAAACAAAGGTCTATCTAGTACTTAGTAAATTCATGCCAGAGTTTGGATTCCTCCCTGAAACAAACACAAGATGCATTCCTGGGGTCACATCAAAGGTTAGGGCAGTTAGATCCTGTAGCTCCTAGCCCAAAATAACTGTAAGTGTGAGGCTTGGGGTTTTCTTAAATTAACCTGGCTTTAATTTCCAGCTAGTAATGCATTCATAGAAATGACAGTGTTTCACTGTACTGAGTGTTGAAATGCCCTGTGTGACTGCTGAGCAGCCTGGTCAGCTCAGGGCTGCTGGCAGCTCTGGTGTCCTGGCACGTGCACCCTCTGCCCAAGGCTCAGCATCCCAGCAGTGGGAACATCTGCTGGGTCCTCTTACCCTGCAAAGCCCAGCTTTTTAATGCTGCCCTGGAGTTTTATGGCTGTCCCTCTCTCGGGTCAAGTTTTCCTCCTCTACTTTGATCTGTGGTAATAGTCTTGATTTTATTTTTTTCCTGTGTTTTACAGTGGTTTGAACTTTATTGATTTGATGGTGCGACAGGGGAATATTGACAACCCTCCTAAGACACCGCTTGTTCCTGGGTTTGAATGTTCTGGAATTGTAGAAGCTCTTGGAGACAGCGTGAAAGGATTTGAGGTAATATTTTTATTTTCAAAGGGAGAGTTATAAGTCTCATATAAATAATCACCAGTTCCTAATCCCTTCTGCTCTGCCAGTGACAACAGCCTTCACCACCCTGTTGAGGTTTAAAAGGTTAATTTTTCCTTGCTGCTTCCCAAGCATGAGAATGACCTCTTGAATTACTTTCTGAATCCACCACTCTCATCTCCTTCAAACCCTTCTTGAAAAATCACTTGTGCCATGTGCACATCCTGATGGCTAAATAGGAGAAGCATGAGTGATGTCCTTTAACAAAAATGAAAGAAATTAAGTTAACTTGTTAAGTTTCTTTTCTTGGCCTGTTTCCTGCCGTCACTGCTCTCTTCCTCAAAGCCCAGATGCTGCTGATTCTGGTTCCAGGTTTTGATCTCAAGTTAACAGAACCCTGTTTACAGTAAACATTGCTTCTTAAAACTGTGTGCAGATTAAATTAGGAGCTTGATTCTGGATACAGGACTTAGTCTGATTGGTCAGGAAAAGCATCTGTTTTTTCTGACAGGTTGTAAGAAGTGACAAATACTTGATGTATATAATAAAGCCTTCACAAGTGGTTATGGACTCTGGTATCTCTTCATGCATATAAGCAGCATTTTGTCCTGCCTCCTGTTCCATTACTGATATTAAACATCTATATTCACTGCAAACTTACATTTCATTGCCTAAGTAGGTTGGAAAATTTGGAAATAATTCCTGAGTTAATATACATCAGTCCTCTTATATATCTAAATTATTTGCAGAGTCAGTCATCAAAAGGTAATAAAATTTTCTGAATTCTTATTATATCTGGATCTTAAGAGGATATAAATATTTTTATCTAAAGACAAAATTTTTCTCTTCTCGAACAGCTAAAATTTGTCAGTTGAATGAAGATAATGGCCAGCTTAGTTTCAACTGCATCTTCTCTGGAAATTTGTCTACCCAGAGAAGATCTCCCCAGAGATCTTCTCTGGGGATTTGTCTCAGTTCCCTTCCTGCCCCATCTCTGCCTTGAAACAATTTGTAATCTTTCAATGTATTTTGTTACAAACAACAACTGAATTATAATTTTGCTGTTTGGAAACCTTTGCTGCTTTAGTAGTTCTGTAGTACTTCATAGCTGTGCTCCATATTGAAGAATATTCTCTGAAAGAAGTCTAGAAAGCCTCTGCTCCAGATCAGCACTCTCATTTTTAAAGTTCTTGCTATTTTTAAAGGGCATCATGAGGCCACAGCATATGGTGCTTGTTTGAATAACACTGCACCTGACTGAATATACTGTGTCTCTTTTTAAAGTGACATCTTTGTCCTGACTGTGGAGCACGTTTGTGCACTGGTGTATTCCCTGTAATTGAAATAAGCCATAGTATTTTATTTTTTGCATATAACCTTCATAGTCATGGGCCCTGGAAAAGGGGTTCACACGCAGAGTGACAGGTGTGCAAGGGTGTGAATCCATCAGCAGGAGAGGATGATGGAATAACATTTTTTTATGGAATTCTTGCACAGAGTAGGGATGCACCAGATGCTTGGTGTCTTCTCGACATTGTTACCTCTGTCTACAGTAACAGCAAAGATTGCACCCTGTATCTTCTGACCTTCTTTCCATGGCTAGATCTCTTCCAGTTCAAGCCCTCCTAAAATAGGTGTAATGCCTATTCCTTCTCCCTTTAAAAGAAAAAGCTGGTTTCTGATGATGACAGCTGTATCAGGTCGGATCTCTCTCCAGTTTTGGGGATGATTCTCAGGAAGTGAGGTCTAATCTGACCAGGCTTTGAACAACGTCTGTGGTAAAATGTGAAATTTAATGTTACCAAGAAATCCTTTGGGAATCACCAAGAGGGACTTCTCTGCATTCCTTTTGTAATCATTTATGATTTATGGCAAAGATGTAGGGCATATTAACATCTGCACTAATTAATCCTAGCAGACTTTCTATTTTAGATGCTTCTCTAAGAGCAAAAGGAAACCACAGCGTGATTACCAGTGAGGCATTGTTAATTTGAATGTTTTTCAAAAGGAGGAGGCATTTCAGTGAAATTGGAATGACAGCTCTGTTTCAGCATTCTCATTCTAAAAGAGACAAACCCTTCAGAACTGTCAGCAGCACCTTAGCTTTGAGCAAACCTTCAATATCCCAAAGCAAAAGTGATGGCTCAGGAGACCAAAATATGCTTGTGCTGTAAACATTTGCCTGAAGGCAAAAGTGTTGTGCTTTACTCCATATCTTTAGTTTCTAAAGCATTAGAGAGCATTGGCAGAATGTAAGAGAGAGAGCATCAGGCAGATAAGCAAAGTTATTTTAGAGGGACAGCTGCTGTTAGTTTTAGTTAAAACATGAAGACATGGAGTTCGATGCTATTCCTATCTTATCCTGTGGCTCCATTGCAGAGCTCCTTTCATGGTTAAGGATGTTGTTTTAGTTGGTGTGTTCTAGAAAGGCAGAGGGTCTAAGGCAAGGTGCCATGGGGTTGCTGGTGGAGAAAAAGTATTGAGAGTTTGTAGGAGTTGTGCCTGTGAAGATTTTAATACATGCTGGCCAAACATTTGCTCAGTGTGGCTGTCCCTTGTAGACCCAGCAGCCCAATTCCTCCTTTAAGGTGAGTGTTGCTTTACAAGTCTGTTGTGCCTTGTTTTATTCTTTTCCATCTGAGAAGAGTCAGTATTTCTGATTTAAAAACCTGACGCTGCAATGAAGGCCATATACAAACAGATGATGCACCTGGACCTCTGAAAGGTTCCTAGGAGCAACCAACTGCATCTAATATTTACAGAAAACCTTTTTTTCTCCATAGGGAATTACTCTTTCACTACCATATATTTTCAGAAGAAACTGAGCAGAAAAATCTTTCATTGAAAGATAATAGTTCATTTCACCTTTAAATCTTGTCAAATTCACTTTGTAGATTTTACAGTGCCCTAAAATCCAAAGGTATATTTTTGATGTTTAAGGTGGCTTATTTGAAGTTGCAGAACCAAATTCTGTCTGGCACATGGCTGTGGAGATTACGATCATGGATATATCTTGATAGAATCAGTTAATAAGATGATAAAAATAAAGAGTGGGTACAGATGGTGTTATCTTCTGAACAAGAGCTTTTGCAACCCTTTCATATCATCCATCTACCAGAGAACAAGGCCTTTCCTTCTCAATCCAGAGAGAGGAAAAGTAGCTCTAAATTAGTGTGAGGTTTGAGAAAACAAAGTGAACATTATCCCACTTACAATTTCCTTTACTCCATGCTTCTCACCAATATAATTATAACTTTTTTGCCTCATTTTTTTTCTCTTTAATCAAAATAGGTCGTTGTCTCACAGGTTGTTGCTCTCTACAGTCTCAATTGCAGTCAGATCCTCTACATTGTTTTCTTCCTTGTTTGTAGATTGGAGACAGAGTCATGGCTTTTGTAAACTACAATGCCTGGGCTGAAGTTGTGTGTACCCCAGTAGAATTTGTCTACAAGATCCCAGATGACATGAGTTTTTCTGAAGCTGCTGCATTTCCCATGAACTTTGTTACTGCCTACATGATGCTCTTTGAGATTGCTAACCTGAGAGAAGGCATGTCTGTGCTGGTTCACTCAGCAGGAGGTGGGGTGGTAAGTTAGAACTTTTCTTCCTTTCCTGTCACTGAGTAACTGAAAGCCTGATGCATCTGGATTCCTGAAATGAGCCAGAACCTTCGGTTTGATGTGATATTCCTATGTGTGAGGGATTGCACTGGGAGAACTGCATCTGTTTCCCCATCAAAATGCTGAAGTGAATGGTTGGCAGCAGCTCTTGGTGAAATAAAAATGTTATGGCTCTAAATTCTATGAAAAAATCTCATGAAAAAAAACCCTAATTGTTTGTCAGGAGGACAAGTGTTGTCCCAAATATTGCTTTCCTGAACTTACACATATTGTACTTCTATGTTAAAGAAGGCTGTCATGAAAGGAATAAATAAGCTCCCTGCAAAAGGTATTTGTAGGTAACCATAATCTTATTTATAGTAAATGTCCCTCTTGGAATACTCCTGCACATATAATGTGTGAATGTGTGTGATGCTTTCACTGTGAAAGATTTTCTTTTCCCCTTTGTTGTAGAGGGATTGAAAGCAGTGAAAAGTTCTCATGTGAACCCTGAGGAAAAGCTACAAATTCAAAATTGTAGCCAGTGGTGGCTGCTGCATGTTGTAGTTTGGATCATTCCTGAGGAGGCATTGTGTGGCATAGGCAAAGGATGAATTTGTGGGAATACCAAGCCACACAATGAAATAAAGAGTGGGCATTTTGTGTTGAAGTATCTTTTAGGAAAATCTCTATCCTTTGGAGTGTATTAAATTTTTGTGCAAAATGTTACGATATTGGCTGGGGAGTTTGTTTATGTCTGAAATTATGCAGTCCTTTTTCACAAGACAGATTTTATGAGCTGAGACCATTAGCAGATACCAGTCTTTGAAACTGGAGTACCTTTTCTGTGTTCTTGTTATGCCTTATTTATGCCAAATTAATGTTCTGTTTTCTACTGAGGTCTGGTGGGCAGCCCCAAACACGCTGTCCTTAATTCTGTGCCCTTAGCCTTTCTTTCAGGTTCTCATATAAATGAAGGCTGTAATCAAAGGAATAAATTCATGAGTTCCCTGTACAAGGTATTTTTAGCTAACCATAATCCCACTGGCAGTGAAGGGTCGGTCCTGTTGGAATACTCGTGTAAATGAACGGAATTTATAATCGTATTATGCTCTGGCACAGCACAGCCCAGAATCTATGGCTGACTATTGTTCTGTGGTGTTAAATCTCTTCGTGTGGAATTCAGGGCTGTCAAAGCAACGTGAGGCCACACATTCAGGGGACTGTTCTACAGGAATCAAAGTCTCAGCTGCAGCTCTAAGGCCACCTGGCCCTGTGCAGACCCTGTGTAGGCTGAGCATACAGAATGAGCCCCAAAGCAATCCCTGCACGTACTTGTGTATCTAGAGAAGTAGAACTCCTCCTCCTTTTTCAGATTGCTGTGTTTCTTTCTCTTTCTGACATCCCTCTACTCTGTTATTTCCTCCTCCTTTTCCTGAAGGACTGGTAATGCCCTGTTAATGTCAGTTCTCACGTATCTTCTGCTCTAGTGCCCAGCCTCTGTTCCTGGAAGGAGCTGCTGGCTTCCTCTCTCATACCAGCTGTTCAGTGGGCAGCTTTTGGCTGATCTTCTGCTGTGGCTGCTCAAAACCCTTCTCTGAGAGAAGCTAAGGGAAGGATGGATCCTGCTTGGCTGCGAGGTGAACAGGGAGAAATCAGCTCCATCCCTTGCTAAGTAGTTAAATAAACCAGAGTTTCCAAGGGAAAGACCAGACAAGCAGGAAGAGCAGCCAGGCTGGCCAGTAAGGGATGGAGGGCTGTGTAGGATCCAAGGGACTGTAAGTAAGAGGGAGACAGGGCTGGGCTGCAAGCCAGGAGCCTGATCACTGTCCCAGGGGAGAGGACCTCACACAGCCCCTTGGTTCTTGTAAGGGAAGAGCATGGAGAGCAAGAATTGGAAATTTTCCCATTGCTTGATAGGCTTTCCAGGTAAAATATCACTCCGAAGATGAGTGGATTTCTTTTCTTTCTGCTAAGCAGACATAAAGATTTCAGAGGGGTTTGTGTTACTTTAATAATCTGTCTGTTAGTCCTTTGAAAAATCTGACAGTTGCAATCGAACACATCATTCTTACAAAGATCTTCATTAACAAACAGAAAACTGGCACTGAAGCTGCTACAGAAAGTTATTTTTGTTCTGTTGCTTTAATAGATAGAATGCTCTTCCCCACTTTCAGAAAGTGGGAAATCTGTCCAGTTTGTTTCTAAATGTCAGAGAAATTCCAGAACACTTTAATGAGACAATAGGCTCCCCGTGGGACTGGAAGTTTCAAATTGTTCATTTCTCATTATGCAAGATCATTATTTTAGCTGCTTCAGGCAGTTTATGAAAAAGAACTTGTTGCTTCCCAAGTGTTTGTGGGGTTCTTTGTTCTGGCTACTCAGTCGTCTTTAGGAGGATCCTGCAGCTTTTACAATTAATGGAGTCAGGGAAAATTCTCTAGGACCTTTACTCTTGTGTATTATCTCAGTTTGTTTATGTGGCCTTCTTTAGTTGATATTTTTGGTAGTGAGGTAACTATAGCAATTGTCTTCTCATCTGTGCCAGGAGTGTGATTAGTAGGAAACAGTATCCTTTAATGTCTGACAGGATGCTTTAGATAAGTGAGTTTATTTATTCCAGAAGTTCCAGGGGACGTCAGAAGGTTAGGGAGATGAAAAAGCAAACATACCAAGATAACTTGTCTTGAAAAAGGTCTCACACACCTGTCTCTGTGTTATAGACTTGAATCATGCTGCTGCATGTACCAAAGAGCTCAGGGCATTGTGGCATCTTCCCTGGTCAAGGAAGGAGATGTGGCCACTTGTAGGGAAGCACCTGGTGTCCCTGAACAGGGGACAAGAGGACACTCACAAACTCTGCTTCTGACCCTTGGTGTATTGTACCCTTCCCCAGAGGAGGAGGAGCTGTGCAATGCTTACAAGGGGCATTGAAATGAGAGAGAACATTTGGTTTTCATAGGGCCAGCTTGTTGATTTTGATTGCTTGGAAAGGAAGCTGCTTTGGCTTTCCTATCTCTTTTGCCTCCCTGGGACAGGGGCAGGTAAGAGAGAGTGACTCAGGTCTCAGCCTGGCAGTGAAGGAGGCTGGAGATATTTCAGGAGCCTTCTCAGAAAGCACAGAACAGGCTCACAGTTGCATTCCATGATTCCCTGAGGCTTTGACACGAGATGAATGCTTCTCAAATCCTGCTGCTGACTAAGATCTAACAAAGTTGCCATTTGCTCCCCTTTCAGGCCTCTGCTTGGCAGGACAATTAGAGCTTCTGATTAAATTGTTAAAGTAAGTAGCAAGGCAGTTCAATAATTAACAAAAAGTAGAATTGTCTAATAAAAACAGAGTTTAAATGCTTAAAGCTACAGAAATGTTCAAGTGTCCTTCTGAACCAATTGCTAAATCAGGGAGAAAGCCAGCTAACACTAAACATCAAAAATAGACAATTATGCTCAAAATAATGACTTTGCAAGAACATATCACTTACTGTAGGACATATATTGGTCTATCATAACTGTAAAACACTGTAATTAAAGTTTGAAATTACTGCAAGACAATGGAAGAGTAGCTCCCTTCACAAATGCACTCCCACATCTCTTTAAAGTGAAGCAAAGTGACAACTGAAGAAATTACCCCAAAAAAAGGGAGCAGTAGTGTGTACCCTGCTGGGACTGGTCTGTTCTAAGAGGCAATTAGTTCTTTAAAACAAAGACTCTTTAAGTCAGTGCATTCAGTGCAAGTCACAGCACAGGCTTGTATGAGATTATAAAGTTTTGCTTAAAATTATTAATGTAAACTGTTGAGTTAGTATAAATACAGGACTGTTGTAGTAAAAAAAAATTTAAAAAAAAAAAATTATGCTTTTCTCCTTGAGCTTCTATAAGTCCAGTTCCTATTTCTGTGATATCTACCTGGAAAATTAATTCCTCCAGGGCTTTATATTTGTGAGAGAGAGCCATTATGCTCATTTGCTTATTTGTTTGTTCTTCATGTACTTCCTATTCTGAATATTTAGAGCACAAAGCTTTGATTATTTACCAAGATTTTGGAAACACCAGTCTCATCACTTAACCCCTCAGACTCAAGGCAGAATTATAAGCCAATTCTTTAGCATTTTGATCTTGCAGATGCTAAAAATAAGCCATCTTCCATGCAAAAGCATTGATTGCTTCTCCTAAAGCTGTTGTCTGACCTTCCCTTTCTGGCTCAGCAGCAATTAAGTGCAAGCAGGAGTAACTTACAGATGCAGTTCTCATGTTTGAATTTGAAGGGTAAATCTGACTTGGCAACAGATTTAGGCCATCCTGGCAGGATTTGTTACTACTTGGCAGGAACCCTCTTTTTTATTGTGCCTCCCCTGCATACATTGCAAATATTTGAGGATGTGTTCCCAGCTGAATCACTGAAGTGGTGATATTTTATCTGACAAAGAACTGGCATTTCTTAGTGAATCTAGTCACCTGCTAACACAGACACAGCATATAGGACCCCTTTCAAGAGAATGATTTCATTTCTTCCTGAAAAAAATACCTAAGTGTTTATCCTATCAGATTCTCTCCACTGTGTCGTATTCAGTGAGAAAACTTTCCAGACTTTATTCATGGCCAGTAAATGCATCTTTGTTCTACAGTTAATGTATCTTTTATTTAATGGTGTTTTCTATTAATTAAAATGAGCTCCCCTTTCCTCTTGGGGCTCTTCTTTTAGATCTTTTTGGTAGGATATATATGTTTACAACTACAATAAGCTCAGCATGAAATCTTTCTTGGTCTATGTTTTTCAGGCTGAAGGCAGGTTTGTTAGCTCATGCCCCATTTTTGTAAGGTTAGATGTCTGTTTCCTGGGTCATCCTCCAGGCAGGTCCAGCTCCCGCTCCAGGCAGATGTGGATGTGTTTCCTGGGCTCTGAGCTGGTTGGGAGCACAGCAGCAGTAAGATGGTGGGAAAGCCAGATCCTGTTAAAATAGGTCTCACAGCATTCCTGATCCTTTTAAATATTGTATGGGTAGGCTGCTCTGTCTGCACTTAGCAGGGAGGAGCACATTAAACAGCACTGCTGTGTTTGAGTCAGAGCTCCTTGAATGTGAGTAATTAGAACTGGCTCTTCTCTTGTGCTGGTTCTGGCCAGCACACTGTGCCAGGGCATTAATCCAGCCCACTTTGCTGCACCTTCCCTTGGTTCCAGGGCTGCACTTGCTATTTTCATATTAGCACTTCATGGCTGTTCTGCATTTGATGAAGTGCTTTGCTCCTGTTTCATCTGCAGCAGCCAAGGAAGGGATAAACCAGCTCACACACTGTGATACCCAGTCTGGGCTGCTCTAAGTTCCTTGCTCTTGAAGCAAGGCAGGGCAGTGGAGGCTGAGCTGCTGGTAAATGCTTCTGAGGCAATGGATGTGCTCCCTCAGCAGCACCAGAGAGTCCTGGTCCACGGCTGAGCCCATTCCCAGACACTGCCTCAGAGCATAATCTGTTAATCAAACACAAAAGCCCAGCGAGCCATGCACAGAAAGCAATTTCCCTGACCAAAGCAAGCTGCAGCCTTTGAAGGCCTTTCTTCCTGCCTGTCCCAGCCCTGCAGTCCCCAGAGGACATGTGCTGTCCCCAGGTCACCTGCAGGGCCAGGCCACAGGCAGTGCTCAGCTCTCCCCTGGCTGTCCTGCCTTTCCAGGTGGAGTTTGTTTCCCCTGGATGAGTTTTGCTCCATTGTCATAGCTCCACTGGGCTGCAGAGGATTTGTGCCAGATGGAGATTCAGCCCTGAGTTTTTGATGCAGCTCAACTGCACACTTTTGCAAAGGGGCAAGAAAAACACACTGCTAATTGTTGCAGAAAATGTTTTGAGGGTGAGAGATATCATTTTCTCAGGGTCACTTTCCCCCACCCTCCACTCCAAAACTCATTTGTGGTGCACTGAGTGTAGCAGATGCTGCCTTATGCTTGTCCAGTAATCACATTTTAGTTTGTCCACTCTGCAATGTTCACCCAGTGTTTGGTTTCCAATTTCCTTTGCTATAATTGGGAAAATGACACCCTCAGGAGATGAAATGTTGTGTATCAGACTTCACCTAACACCAGAGAGGAGTTTTCCTGATGCCAGGAGATCAGTAGATGATTCCCCTTGCCGTTTTCTTACTGTGAGTATTTCACAGCACTTTCAGGTATGGCTATATACAATCAAAGAGCTTTGGAATTTGGATTCTTCTTGTGTTTGGTTCCAGACAAATTTCTTGTGCAAGATTAAGTCTGAATGCTGTTTTTAAAAATGCTGCAGCACCTTTGGGCTGCAGAAATATATCATAGAAATTATATATTCTTTACTGATGCAGTTTTGCAAGGTGGTATCTTTTACATGGTTTATCCTCTCCTGCTATCAAGCTGCCCTTAGTTTACATAATAGCAAATGAAAAAGATGCTTTCTTGAAAGGATTCTGCCCCATACCTGCTGTATTCGGTGTGCAGCTGCACATCAGGCTGGTAGCACTAGGTCAGACCCTTTTGGAAAGCCACTCACTTGTACACCTTATTTATATTTCATCCAGCATTAAGTTTGTGTTAACAAGCTAATTAGATTAGTAAGTTTCGTTCTATTCATGCTTTCTATATTGACTTTTAAATATTAATGACTTTTTTTCCTTGGGAATTGTTGAAATGTACCAAACAGTCTATTTTGCTGTTACTTTCTAGAAAACTACTTTTCCATTCTTTTAGGTGATTATCTCAGTGTGAGAAGTTTCCAATCCTGCAGGCTTAGACTTGGGTTTTAAAGCAATGGAATGTGAAGAAACCTCCGTTCTTTTTTTCCCTGGGTCTAAAACTACTCTAAGGATATAAATTTATATTAATTTCTTTAATAATCATATGTGTAGATTAGGTTCAACAAACTGGCTTTATGAATTGAC
This sequence comes from Alethe castanea, assembly GCA_024734035.1. NCBI lineage: Eukaryota > Metazoa > Chordata > Aves > Passeriformes > Muscicapidae > Alethe > Alethe castanea. Next base: position 4,646,412 of record JANRGV010000008.1, on the reverse strand, counting down.
AGGATATCTTGAAAAGGAATCCATCTAACAGACTGTGAAGCTGGAGAGACATCCAGCATTAGCAGACATCCTTCATTCCACAAGCTATTAACTTCTTTAATCTAAGATATTCAATCCAAGGTATTAATTTCTCTAAGGTTTCACCACATGATGTTCTGCCTCACTGGAAGTGTTCAAAAAATGTGTGGATGTGGCACTTGAGGACATGACTTAGTGATAAAACATGGTGATGATGCTGAGTTGTTGGCTGGACTTGATGGTCTTAGAGGTCTTTTCCATCCAGAATGACTCTATGTTTCTGTGATAGGTAGTATATAATATATATGAATATATAAAAGGTGATTAATTCCTCTTCAGGGGAATATTCTGCAACTATCCCTTCGGTGAATGGCCTGATTTATTTTCTATTCCCAAAGACTGCTAAATTCCATTAAAGGTAACATTAATTGTCCAAGTGATAATTATTGCTGCCTCTAAAACTTACTAGTTTTCCTAGGTTCAGAAAACAAGAATCTGGTCAGTACTTATGTATAGAAATTGGCATTGTATATTAAAAAAATTAGATGTGTGAAGAATATTTTTCAACCCATGCTTGTGTAGTTTAGCCCCCTCTTGGAAGGTTTTGGAGTTCATACACTATTTCTGCCAACATGGTTCTTGCCTCCAAAGCCAGTGAGGCTGGTAGCAGAGTTGATGTGGTTTTGGCTGGGCAGGGAGGAGACTGAAAACCCTCTTTCTCCTTGTTTAGCACAGAGCAGTTTTCAGGACCCAGGTGCCAGGACAGGGCTGGAGTGCCCGTGGTGGGAGCCAGCACAGACCCCTCGGCTGCCCCGGGAGGAGGATGCTGCTCCTGCAGCACCAAACCTCTGTGGGTGCTTCCTCTGTGAGCCGTGGATGTTCTGAACACCGCCCTCAGTGTTTGCAGTTAAAATGTGTCACCTGCTAAACAGTGGCAACTAATCCAGAGGCAGCTACGTGATTTGAGGGATTAGAAAGGAGACTTAAGAGTGACTTGCACAGCCACGGTGCTGTTTTGGAGCTTAGCTGAATTCCACAGAAATCAGGGAAATGGTTGAGTTCATAGGTTGAGTTCAGTTCTCCTGTTTTGATGGGCAAAGCGTGAAAAGTCTAATATCAGCCTTTATTCCTAGATTTCTGATAAAGCTACTAAAAATACTTTGCACAGAAATAACTAAGAGTCAATTTCAAATTAAGATTTCAGAAAACTGTAGAAGAGTGTTTTGTGGAATTGCTTCAAAATACTTTATCCAATTATAAAAGTACTGGTCATATGAGTCAGTTTTAGGCTTCAAATATCTACAGAAAGCTGGAAAGCATTCCCAGCTGATCTGGGATTTTAGATAAGCTTATCTCTGGGGGGAGGGAGAGGTGTACTAACAAGTTTGAGTCAGGAGGAAAATAGGTTATTCACATCCCAATGTTTTTGTGCTTTTCTTCTATTCATCTGACTGTCAGTTTGTTAAATGTTAATCGTCTTCTGCAGGATAAAAATCAACATGCTTTCTTCTTGAATATTTGACCTTTTAAACATTCAGTGGTTTTGATTCAGGATATATTCATTAGCCCTTGTCCTCCCAAGTTAGATTGAAAATGCAGAAAACTAATTAGAGAATAGATCAATAATGTCAGAATTTCATTCAACTACCATGCATTATAAAATACTGATTTATCTAAATCACTGTGGGTGTTGGGTTTCTGCAAGACATAGAAAGTGAGAAAAGAGGATTGCTTGTGAAAACTACTAAGAAAAGAACAGATACAAAATCCCCTTTGTTTTTTCTTCTATAATTTTATATTACATTATTTGTGGAGACTAAAAGCTGAAAAGCATTTAGAATTAGATGGTAAGTAATAGAGAAATGAAATATGAAAATAGTGAAACATTTTCTTCACCCTGAAAACATTGCATCTTTTAAGATGAGGCCCCTCAGGAATGGATTTTTGAGAGATTAGGGATTCCAACCCAGGAAAATGATGGATAATTTTAAAAAGAAGCGGTCATTTTTAATTTGGAATTGGATTTACCATGCTAGGAGTAAGCATCAGTACCTGTGAGCTTCTCTGAGCTTCTGAACAAGCTGTTCAATTTGCTGTGGTGTTCCATCCCTCATCTGCAAAGTAGGAATGAGAATGATCCCTTCTCTTGCTCTCTTTTGTGTGTCTGTTTGCCTGTCTAAAGGATCTCCTAAGCTGTGCCTTGCTGTGCACTGCATTTACTGACTAACCCAGTAGGAAACCAGTCTGAAATTCCCACCATACATAAATAATAGCCTTGCCCTCTCTGGTGATGATCAGCTTGGAGTTACAGCCAGCAGAATACATGAGGATGCCAAGACCTCCAGGGTATGCAGGGTTAGCTAATTATCCTGCTTTAAATAAAACCCAAGTGCTAATTACTGGGATGTACAACTAATAATCAGGGTTTCTGGTTGGCGTGGACAGAAATGTGTTTATCCCTGGGTGATTTTACTAGTCATGCATGCAGTTTGCAAATGACAATCTTTAGGCTGTAGATGTAAGTAAGAGTCTGCTGAATTCCATCTGACAGTTTTTTTAGAATGACAGTGCCATTTCTTTAAATTCTGGCTATATCTGTGTATCTGTGCTGGCTCCAGTGGAATAATGTGGTTGCAAGAAGAGGTAGGGTGTGGCTACCAAAAGTCTGTTTTCCTTTTGTTGGTTTTTTAAGAGTAAAACAAAACCTAGGGTGGTAGAAAGATGACCTGGTGGGATGGTTTTTGAAATATAGATGGCTCAGCTGTTAAGCAGTGCTTCCCTTCTCTCAGCCTCATGAAATTAGAGGTTAAAATTCAATTAATGCCTTCTGGGGCCCAAAACTGAAAACTCAAAGTACAGACATCTGATTGCACGAATTCTTCAATGCCCCAAGTCCTGCCTAAAGGCTGGCATAGCATCTGATGGAGCCCACTGGGTTGCTGCCCAGACCTGGAGGAAGAATGATTTTCCTGGGCATGCTCTAGGCTGCTTAATCCCCTTTGCTGTTGATCAGTTTTGAGCCTGGGGCCTTGCCTAAGCAGACCTCTCTGTGTGACTGGGGGCTATTCCTGCATTTTGAATAATCAGTAATAACTATTGTTATCAATAAGAGGTAAAGCAGATTTTCCTTATTATGCAGCTTTTGTTATAGCAACTTGCTGTCTCCCATTGAAACCATAAGGGGACATGATCCCTTAGGAATGGCAGACTAGACCTACTGTATTAGGACTTCAGAATATCCTTCTGATCTGGGTGTCCTTTTTTCCTGTGGCTGAACTGCATTTTAGTGGAAATAAATTAGTTTGGGAAGTGCTTGCACATGTTTGGTCCTGGGTTTTGCTGTGTCATGAGTGAATTGGCAGCTGCAAACTCTGTCAACCAATTTCCATGTCAGTGAACTAACATAATAATGTGTTTGCAGGGTCAAGCTGTTGCTCAGCTCTGTTCAACCATTCCCAATGTTACTGTTTTTGGAACAGCTTCATCTTTCAAACATGAAGCAATCAAAAACTCGGTAACTCACCTGTTTGACAGGAATGCAGACTATGTTCAAGAAGTAAAAAGGTAATCTTGTACTTTCCTGAGTCAGGTCTGAATAGTGTCTGGTAAAATACTATGAAAGGCACCAGGCTGATCATATTTATGGCAAGATACTACATTTGTGAGTTTGGGAGCTGTAGTTTATTCCAGTTATTTCATCTGTCCACTAGGGACAGGATAGCAAGCATCTCCCTATGTCTTGATGAGTAGGATAAGATTTTTCAATCCATTTCACTATTTGGACATCTGTTGTGAGCAAAGTAAATTAAGTGAAAGAAACTAAAGGTCTTAACAGAAGGATGTACTTTGCCTGAATTTGGATATGTACTTGCTCACTAAATAAGATCTTTTCAATGGATTTGTAAGGTATCCAGGTTTTGGAGTTCTCTGGTGTGCTTTTATCTGCTTGGGTTTTTATCCTTTGCCAGGGATTGATATCAGAGCACTTGATGTCTGCTTTAATTTCAGATCCTTAGATTTTGTTTGTTTGCATTCAGATTAAAATCATCCTGTTGCCTTTTGAAGTCATCATGTGTGTTTTTGTTTATGTGCTTCCAAACACTTTGTTTTTCAGTTTGTCTAACTGTTGATACTGGTGTTGGTGCAGGTGGCAGAACTACTCTCTGGGCTGTTAGCACTGCAGGCTGATATTGCAGGAGAAATCAGGGTGGGTACAAGAGATAAAACATGGGTGTCACAAGCCAGCTTGTGCTTCTTTCCTGGCACAGAGGTGTTTAATATCAGCTCAATGAATAGTCCTGATTGCAAGACAGAAGTGGCACCCAGCAGAATATGCCAGTACTCTGATTTGTTACTCAGATCCTTCCGCTTTCACTTTGCATTGAAAAGATTTTTAATAATGCTACAGAAGTAATTCTGAGAATGCTGTTTTGACAAACTGTCTTTTGGCAGTGACAGCGAGGGGAATGGTGTAGTTGTTTGTTTTGAAGGATATTAGCTGTGTACTATGTTCTGCTTAAAGTGTTCATTTCTCAAAAGTCCGTGAGCAGAAAAGAATGGAGCTGTGATGGAGAAAGGGTAGTGGTAGGAATCTGCTTTATTGCAGATCACTGGGGCATTCATCAGGGAGAAAACTCAAAAAATGGAATAAAACCAAAGCAACCACCAATAACTCCAAGTAAATGAAAAAAAAATCCATAAGAGATGTTATAAATGTAGAACTGTTCATAGGGGGTGAGGAATCAGTTCAACCAGGGAAGCCACCAAAAGCTGCTTCATTGTAAACTTTTTATTCCTTTACAGTGAAGGCTTATCCAGTGGCCTGAACAGAAACAATTTATTGCCCCAAATGTGGCAGCAGTACCAATGAGTGAAGTTGCCTGGTTTTGCTGCTGTTTGTAACTAATGGATGTCTGGGTCTCACCTTTGTTTTGTGAGGAAGCAGAAAGATGCATTACAAGCCATAAATCTTTGCCTGTCCCCTAAATCAGGATATTCAGCATATTTTTTTTCTTCTTCAGCATCATATAGACATTGCATTGACAAAACTGTTGGAAAGTTATAAATATGCAAACTGTTTATTGAAACAGTATAAAATGGCCTGAATGTAACCCTTGTGCTGGATTTCTAGCTCTTGGTGACTTCTCTTTATGCTTGATTTAAGTCTGCTGATATCTAGTTGATAAAATAGCTGAAGAAGAAGACTCTGTAAATAACTTTACAAGTAATTTTGTCTGCAATTAGTATAAGATCTGTTTCCTTACAAATTCAGAAAAATAGTATTAGATGTGAATAAGAAAAATATAATTTTTCTCTATAATATTCCCAAAACAAGCATTCTCTGACATTCACATTCAGTCAAAAAAGAACTTTGTATCTGTTGCCTGTCTTTTGATAATACCATTTTGCTAAAAGCCCTGAAAAATTGGGAACAAGATGGTTTCCCTCTCTTTAAAGCCTAGGAGGTGTGGATTGGCTGAAAAACTTGCATTGTGCCAGTGAATGAGTCTGAAATGTTTTTTGATGAGGGTAAAGTTTTCAAATAGTCAAAATCTCAGCCTTAGAGTCCTTGCTAAAGTATCTGGAAAATGTTGGGATTTTGTTAACAGCCAGCCTGACCAGCCCTGTCTATCTTACTGCAAAGTAAGAGCTTTCTCCTTGCTTTTTAGAATCTCAGTGGATGGAATAGATATTGTTTTGGACTGTCTTTGTGGAGAAAATACTGGAAAAGGCCTCAGTCTACTCAAACCACTTGGGACTTATATTTTATATGGTGAGTGGGAAAAAGCAGGTACATATTTCAAAACTAAAGCTTGGCAGAGCTGAAAAGCATCCATGCCCCTTCTTCCAGAACTGGTGGTTGACATGTTATGCTTTCTCAGTTTGATCATTTCCAATCAAGGGTTTTAGTGAAGCTGACCATGGGCTAAATTATTGATAAATAAATGTTAATACAAAAAAATAAAATATTGAAAAAATATTTAGAAAAATAAATCCAAAATTGAAAGTGAACATACATTACAGATTGTTAAACATCACTGAGTGATACAGGAGAAAGTTTGGATCTCTCATTCTGGGAATCTTTGTGTGGCCAAAGAAACTGCAATATAGTTTTTGTGAGAGGGAAGCTTGAAGGACAATTTCAGGAAGAATGCTGTTGGTTTTATATTACATGAATTTGAGGAATCCAACCCAGGCTTCTATTCACACATTTGCACTCCTGTTTGTGGACTGCTGCTCACATCTCCCCTGCAGTTCTGCCAGGCTGCCTCTGCTGGAGGGGACAGCAGCAGGGATTGCTGTATTTATGGGAAGATGCCCACTAGAACCTAACCTGTCCCTGGCTTTGGGGGATTGCATAGATTGTCAGCAGCATCTCAGACTTCCTGTAAGCCTGGAGGGCTTGGTTACCTTGGCCTCTTTGTTATTTTTTCTCAAAGGATAAGTATTTCTACTAATCTCTTTTAAACCTGGGCATGGTTTTTTTCTTAAATATGAATCATCAAGATGATTTTACATGTACTAAACAGTAATGATAAGTTGTGTGTGAAAGTGCTCATCTTTTACAGGTTCATCTAACATGGTTACTGGGGAGACAAAAAGCTTCTTCAGTTTTGCAAAATCAGTAAGTGTCTCTGTGATTATGCTCTTTCCTCTACCTTCAGTCTTTTCTGTAGCATTTGCATCTTCATCATTTTCATTTATCTCTACTGAGTTGTTACTTCTGATGTTGTGTTTTTGTTCTGTGTTTTCTTCTGGCAGCACAGGTAGACCAGAATTGGATCTGTGTGCATTTCATATTGCCATTGAAATGGTCTGTGAGACACAGATCTCTTACACAGCTACGTCTAGACTGCATTATTTATTTCCTTGTGGCAGAGTATCACACCCATGGATGTGATTAACTGTACCCTGTAGGTTCCTCGTATCTGAAAACACTGTCAGGACCATGCAGAGAATTAAAGGAGATATATCTCTTAAATGGGGCCTGTATCCAGTCATTTCCAGCTTTTCAGAAGTTTGTTTCATACAGAAAAGCATTTCTCAGTTCTCCATGTTCAAGTGACATCAAAGAGATGATGATGTGGCATTTGTTTCCTAACTGATGATGTCAACAACTTCAAAGTTCAAATGTTAATTTACTTTTGTCTTCAGCTTACTACAACAACAGAAATCTGTGCAGAAATGCTAGAGATCAAAAATAGGACAAATATATTATATAAACTTCCAGCAAGAAATAAATTAACCGGGAGTGAAAGCGATTCCTTCATACAGGAAAAAAACATGGGGGAAAGTCTTTTCTGAACATCTGTCCTGTGATCTTTTTGCCAAAAGCTCATTTACAGCTTCCAGCAACAACCTCTTCCCAGGAGGAATTGGCTTCAAAGGTCTCTGTGTAGCTGAAAACAAGATAAGTCAGAGACGGTAGCAAGGAGCTGTTCTTTGCCTCCCACATTTTCTTAATGGTTGTAGTGGGAGGATTCTTGTTATTGTCACACACTTGTGAACTAAAACAAGATAATCTTTGCTATGCAGCCTTGTTGCTGCCAATGTAAGAATATCCAGGTGCATGGAATGTGTAGGGTAGGTTGGTCCAATGAAATAAATTTCAACTGAAGTATTTTTCAGATAGTATTGGTATTTATTGATGGAATAAATATGAATAAATTGAATTAATTAAAAAACATACAAATTTTGTATGCAAGTATAACTAGTTTATGTAATTATGCTGCAAAATTAAGTCATCAAAATTGTATGAAAATTACAATTAAAAATTTACCATTCAAATGAAATGTGCAGGGAAGTGGCATCTCTCATTCTCAGTGATGGTCTTGGGCTAAATGAAATAAAATCCTTTCATTAGATACTATGAGGTGTGCTCTAGTGTCATAAACATAATAATGGATGGAAACTGGCAGCTGATAGGCAGTGCCTGGTTCCCTTGGTTCTGAGAAGAGTCAGTGGCTGTCAGGAGATAGCAGGAGAGCTCAAGGGGGGAGCAAACCCAAACTCCTTATGCCAGACCCTCACATAACCCCAGATGTGCTCACCATCCTTGTAACACCCAGACCTCCTCCCAAACAAGTTTGTGTTTTATTTCTGCTTGTCAGTCAGCTGCACACTTTCTTTCCTCGTGCTTAAATGCAATCCTTGCTGCTTCAGACCTGACAGATGAGTCATTTATCACATCTGCACTGACAGTTTGCTTGTGAACTTTCCTGTGCCTTTCTTGAAAAATGTTTTTCTAACCATGCTGTTGTTTATTGGTTTCCAGTGGTGGCAGGTTGAGAAAGTAAATCCTATCAAGCTGTATGAGGAGAACAAAGTCATTGCTGGATTTTCCCTGTTGAATCTACTTTTCAAACAGAATCGAGGTGGCCTGATCAAGGGTGTGATGGACAAACTCCTAAATCTATATAACAGTAAGAAGATCAAGCCTGTGGTTGATTCATTATGGGCTTTGGAGGAGGTAGGAGCAAAATCCTTTTCCTCATTTTGAAATTTCTGAAAAATATGCACTTTTACAGGTAAAATCGTATTTCAACATGTTTTTGAGTTACTTATGTGTTCTGCTTTTTAGTTTGTGCCTAAGTTGTTTCTAGTGCCCCTGCTATTTGGAAAATCCAGGTCCAGAGTTGTCCACATATTTCTCTACTAAATATCTATTTCTTGAAAATGCTCATAATAAATGTGTTTTTTCAATCTTAGAAAACTGTTTTTGTTTCCTAAGTGCATGAAACACGTGACTAACAAGTGCAGAGTGAAATGCAAACAACAGAATTGAAAACAAGTTAGATTTTTTTCCTCAGAATGCATTTTAATACACAAGCTTTAGTTTCAGTGCCATAGTTGTGCTAGCAAACCTTGGAAGCTTGCAGGTTTTCTAGCAGTTACTGAAAACGTGTCAGAGACAAATCAGAACTCACTTTTAATGTAAATTGCAATTGTGGACTGTGGATTTCTTATGGTTCCTTTTTAAATTCCTCTGATTGCTCAGCTCTCCTTAAAGACATGTAAAGAAACTAACCTGCTTACAGCCAGGGCAGTTATAACCCCTTGTTCAAAGCACAGGTTGAGACATTTCTATTTGAGATGCTGGTGAAGGAAGAGAAGTATTTTTGGAGGTGTGAACAGACATTACCATGCAAAGAAGCAGCACAATGACAGAGCACCAGCAGATTAATGGTGGTGGTTTTTGTGTTTGTGAAGTGCCCTGAGCCTGACACATCACTGAGGATGGGGTCTGGGCTAGCTCTGCTCAGTGGGGTTGTGTCTGCAGTGTTGGATTTCACTGCTCAGAGTGCTGCAGCACAGTCCTGTCTGTGTTTGAACACAGCAGGTGGTGTCCCCATGAGGAATAGCAACCATCAGGCTCATCCATGAATAGTGCTGTATTTCATTAAGGCTGTGGCTGGCCTGTGAGCTGTTCCTTGAGCCCAGCTTGTCCCTACAAATGCCCCAGTGCATCCCAAGGTGCCACTTCATGTGGTGGGGGTGTGAAGAGTCCAGCCCCTGTGGGCTCCTCTGTAGTGACAAGTTCCCCAGGAACCCCCTTCTTTTCTCTGAAAGGTCTGCCTGGGGCCACACTGTCACCAGCAGCACCTGGGGGACACCCGGGGCAGTCCCAGCTGGGGGCTCCTCTTGGGCATCCATCTGCTCCAGGAGTGCCAGATGTTGTGATAAAGAGCAGCTGGGGCAAGACAAAATCCTCTGCTACTGCCTGAAAGGGAGAGCCCTTTGCAGAGAAGTGTAAAATAGAAGTGGGATCAGATTTATGGTTTTGATGTATGCTTTTTAAATTTAATTATTAAATAAGCTTATGAAGGAGTTTAAAAATTTAAGTGGCACAGGGCTCTAGACAGGCATTCTGCAGTTTCTTTGTGCATGTAAAATATGTATTTTTCATGTACTGGTGAGTAAGAGAAGGATAATTAAAATAGTAACAATAGCTTAAAAAATACTCAATCAAGGACATGCCATAATGTGGAAAATTACACATGGCAGGCTGATCTCAATAGTCAACATGATGGGAATTTGTTGGGAGACTTCTGTTTGATAACATTTCATCTAACATTTGGCAGTAGCATGCACCATCCCCACCACAAGCCTGTGATATGTGTAAATACATCTGTTGTAAAGCCTAGAAAACTCCAGCTCATTTGTCACACCTGCTGGCTTTCCATGAGCTGTCTGGGAATTGGCAGAGGAAGTGTCTGCCTGTACCTTAAGGGATATGGTAGTGCAAGAGTTGTTTATTTGATTGTAAAGTATTACTGAATTATTACTCATCCAGGGCATTATCATTTTAGGGGTATATTTTTGTGGGCATAAAAATAATTCAGGGCTGACTCTCAATATGATACACAGAGATTGTGTCATAGCTGAGGACTAAATGGAACTAGACTGAAGAAAGGTTGGTGCATTTCTGTTCTGTTTTGGTAGGTTTCTATTTTTGAACATCTCCCTCTTTCAGAGCTGGACATTTGATTGTTTCTCACTTGCTGTTGGGTAAGCCTGATGATGTCCAAATGTCTACTTTCATTTGACCTCTCCCAGTAGGCTTTATTAGAGACTAAACCAATATATGACCAGCTTTTACCAGGTTTCCTAAGGAAACTTCCTGACCCATAAGAGCATTGAGAATGTGCAATAACTAGAGAGTGGCTGAAGGGTGGACTCCCTGCATTGGCATTTGAAAATGAATGGCTGATTAGTTTTCTGTGGAGGAATATTACCTTTTCCAGAGCCCCACGAGGGAATTTATGTGTCCTCTGTCTAGAAATTCTACCCTAGAGATTATCTTGAATCCAGGCAGAGACATTCAAAATGAAAAATATTGTAAGAAAAATTCTCAAAGGAGCCTTCACCATGGGACACCTTTCCAAATGTTTTATTTTAAATACCTGGATGTATTATCACATACATAGCAGATTTGATCTCTGAATGAAAGGCATATCCCCAGCACATCCCTTCAGCTGCTTTATTCACTCTGCATCTGCATTTGTTTTCATGTTTTCCTTTGTGAAAATATCACTTCACAAATTAATGCAGACTCTCTAAAGCCAACATGGAAGACACCTGGTTTTGTTTCAAAGCTGTATTACAGTACAAATGCTGCTCTTTTCAGTTCTGTATCAATTTCTGTCCATGTATCAGAGCAGAGGACAATGAGTTATATCCACAGTGGTGTCCCCTTTGCTGCTCAAGGCTGGTCTCCTTGCATAATCACCCCGAAACTGAGGGCTTTATGTTCCAGTGCATGTGAGAACAGCCAGAGACAGGCTTTGTGTCAGTTTTCATAGGTCTTCATGAAGAGTAAAAAAAAACCACTACATTGTTCTAAAAGCCTGGTATGGTTCCTTGAACAGCGTTTATTTCTTAATACTTTCTGCAGGAGCACACATTTTGAATTTAAAAGAATATACTGATGAGAGACTATTGTAATTGCAGTGAGATTTTCCATTTTAAACTGTTTCAAGTGGCACTAATACAGAACTTAGAGAAAGTTATTAGACTTCCATTTGCCTATTACGCAGTCTGTGTTAATGATGTCTAGTTGGTTGTTAAATTATTTTTAAGATAGAACTGCTCAGAAATTATTAGATGGACTTAGTGTGAACCATGCAGGTTTGCCCAAGTGTCCATGAGATCATTCTTATTAGCATGTAAACCCTTCAAGTGTCCTGTCTTTGCTTTAGGGCTGCATCCAAAGGCCAGAAAGTCTGTGGAAGGATTCCTGGTTCCACTGGCCTTTGTTTTAGGGTAAGGATTGCCCTGCCTCTTCATGCAGGCTGCTTAAACAAATTTGCCAACTGGCTGAAAAGAGGAACTTAGAAGTGACTCAGTTTTCTTCAGTGCATCAGATTGCTGCTGGCACAAGGGAGCTCAGGATCCAGACTCTTGACTGCTGCTGGGGAGCAAAACTGTCTGTACTGCTGTGTTAGCTGCTGGTGTGTGTTTGGGAAGGGTAATTTTGATCTCAAACTTACATCCATAAATCCTAGTAAAGCCAAGTCTCCTCTCAAGTAGGCAATTAGAACTACTTTATTGTGGAAAAGTAAGAAGGATTTAACTAAAAGAGACAGTAACAAAATCCACAGATCTTTAAAATGGAAATGCAGCTTGGGAATTACTCATCATGAGATGAATGAAGTCATACAATAAATTAGCTGCTGGTGAGATATCTCGCTGCTTTGCAACTATTTGTTTATGCATTCAAGTGTTTAAAAGATGAGATGATTTGTAGATGGCACAGCTTAAAATGCTGCTCTGTAGTAAAAAGCTGATTGTCTGGTAGGATTGCATTTCATTAAAAATAGCAGAGTTTAAAACAGAATTTGTATTCAGTGAATATTTGCTGAGCTTTTTTTTAGTTGTTTCTTGGTTAGTGACTATTTACCACTCATCTTCATTCTGATTAATTTGTACTGTGCATTTATGCATTAGCATTCTCCTGAGGGTTTGTGAATGTTTGGCTTTACACAGTAGTCAATTAGTAAGCAGGATGAAAACTGACAGTTCTCAAAAAAATCCAGTGTGTTGAATAAAAACATCCACCTTGCACTTTTCTGTTAAAATTCTGTGGTTTTCATCTCTTTATAGTTGCAAAAGAAAGTGTCTGTTCAAGGTAGAACAGTTTATTGACACAGAAGTTATATGTGCCTTCTCTGGTGATTTACAGCAGTCCAAGTTAGCACTGAACATGTGTAAAACAAACCTCACAAATACTCACACAGGAACTGCCACTCATGGTCAAAGTCATCAAAATATCTGGGGCACCTTTCCCTTCACCTCAAACTGCTCATTTCAAAAGGGATTCTCAGTAGTCAGAAAGTTTTCAGACTTGGATATTTTGATCCATGTGGATGATGAGTGAGATTTTGGAAAAACATCCTGACTACAGGTCTGTGTCATGTACCAAAGAATTCATTGCATTCCTCTCTCTCAGATGATTTAAAGCTATGCCCTGCTATGTAACAACAATGGTATCAAAGGCTCCTACTGCCTTAGGGTCAGTAAGAGTGATGGGATACTGAAACCTGTGCAGTACACCCAGGAATACACCATGGCACTCAGCTGTGACCAAAATCAGTGGAATCAAGGCACTAAATATTGCAGATCATGATATGGCTGTCAGAGAGCTCTAGTGACTGTGCCCTGTGGTCAGTACATAGAATATTTTTAACTGGAAAGAGCCCTGCACCTTAATTTAGTTTGTAATGAACACAGAACTGAGTCATTGGGGGGGGGTTTGGCTGAATAATTATGAGAGATCTTAATGTAAGGTTTGTATTATTTTTCCTTTGCGTGCTAATTACACTGATAGATAATGCAGAGAACAGATATATGTGAGAACAGCAACATATGAGAAAATGTGCCTTTTAAAGGAAATTACTGTAGGTCTAGCTGTAAATATAGTTATTATCTGCAGCTCTTGAAGCCTGCTCTTTTCTCTGGTAGTTTGCTAAGGAAACCCAGTGTGTGCTTAAGAACCTGAAGCTGAAGGAATGCAGTGCAACTGATCACCTTACAGTGACATTATAGAGTACCTGCTGATGCAAACATTTCCTGTAAAAGACACATTTTGTCATATGTTGCTGCTCTCACACTCTTTGTTCTCTGCATTAGCTGTCAGTGTTGTTAGCATGCAAAGGAAGGAGCAGGAACCCTACTTTAAGATTACAACCTGATTGAGTTCCAATCCAGTGACAAGAACTGGGTGAAGGAACACTTTCCATACAGTATTTATGGCGTGTTTTGGGGAGGGCAAAGCAATCACAATATGTCTGGTTTTGGCACTGCTCACTGGCTTTAAAGGATTCAGATACTGTAAACCTGTGTTTATCCACTGCACTCATCCTCTCCTATAAATTACCACCTCAGTGCAGGCTTTTAAATATCAGCAATATCATTATTCGAGAGGCAGGGGGATGGGAAATCTCAAACCCATGATAGCAGAATAGTAACAGTGGACCCCCTAAAGGAGAGACTTTAATTTCATCAAAAGCTATTTATGCATTTCTGTGATCTTGGCTTCAGGGCAAAAAGCCTGTCATGTATCACTATAGTGAGACCTGGAGAAAATTGACCCATTAGTTACTTTTAACATAGAAAGAGGGCCATCTAATAATACCAGATCGAGTTGGTATCTTGTTAGGAATACTAAATACCATCTCAGGTCTACTTTTTTCTTAATAGTTATAATGTCATAATAGTGTGTGCAGGTTTTTTTTTTGTCTTTACTGCTTGATGAAAACATTCTCCAGCAGAACAAGTTATACCTTTCTTATAGTCAGAGATTTGTACAGTGTTTATTTTTCAGGGTATGCAAAACAACACAGTACCAGGATAAAAGTGGAAGTACATTTATAACCAAAGTAATAACCCACCCTGAAATACAGAAAAGATTAATTTTTTTCATAAGCATAAACAATTCACTTTGCAGTCATATGGTGTTGAAAGAGGGAACTGCAGCTCATTCTGTGAAACCTCCCACGAGCTTGTCAGTGAGTCCATGCTGTGATTGCTCCTCCAGCATTACAGAGCAGACTCTGCTTGTTTTTGAGTATTTCTTTGACAGAACAACTTCTTTGCAGTGTTCAGTGTTCATGAACAGCTTTCCTGATGGACAGGTGTTAACTCTGCAGATAACCTGTTCTCTGATACTGCCTTGGAACTCTCTTTGTTCTTCCTGTGTGGGGATTCTGTTCCTCTGACTGTATGAAATAAATACTTGTATTTCAAAGTAAATTTAAATGCTTTATCTGCTCATCACTGTTGTTTCCTTCTATCCACACAGGTCTAACACAAGCTTAATACAAGCTCGTGCAGATATCAAAGCATTCAAAAATGCAAGGAGCTGTCTCTTACTAATGTAACAGGTCTGAAAATAGAGATGTGGGGAAAGCAGACTGAGAAATAAAACTTGAATAATGCAGGGCAGCTTGATTCTGTGTTCACAAGCAAATTATACACAGAGGCCAAAGTATCTTTCAAATGTGGAGAATCACAGACTTATGGAAAGGTTTGGGTTGAACGAGACCTTAAAGCCCATCCATCCCACCCCTGCCATGGCAGGGACAGCTCCCACTGTCCCAGGCTGCTCCAGCCCCAGTGTCCAGCCTGGCCTTGGGCACTGCCAGGGATCCAGGGGCAGCCACAGCTGCTCTGGGCACCCTGTGCCAGGGCCTGCCCACCCTGCCAGGGAACAATTCCTAATTCCCAATATCCCACCCAGCCCTGCCCTCTGGCACTGGGAGCCATTCCCTGGCTCCTGGCACTCCAGCCCTTGTCCCCAGTCCCTCTCCAGCTCTCCTGGAGCCTCTTTAGGCCCTGGAAGGGGCTCTGAGGTCTCCCTAGAGCCTTCTCTTCTCCAGGCTAAGGGGAAGGCTATTCCACCTGAATTTTACCTCACTAACATTAAATATAATGAACACAAGTCCTAAAGGAAACACAAGTTCCTAAAGGAAAACTAGGGCATGTGTAAGGTTATCTTTAATTAAGGCTTGGCAAAGATTTTTTTCCTGAAATGCATATCTGAAACAAATATTAATTAAAACTCCAAATAATTTTGGTGGTGTATGCTTAGATGAATGAAACATACCTTGAAAGTGATAGAGATTAATTAGGTATTGCAAATTTTTTCCCTCTAAAACATTTTGTATACCTGAATATGGGATCTTTGCTGCTCTTGGGTGAATTATTAAGTTCCTACAAAGTGCCTATGAAATTTCATTTGCTTTTCTTATGCATTTAATGCTGCTTAACAGGACTTCATGTTACTTCATAATTCATTCTACCCTTCCTGCCACTATCAGGAAGTGATGGCATAACCCAGTAGTGTTTTTAGATTCACACACTATTGATGGCAATGGTTATGATTTATTCAGAGCTTGGGATAGAAACAAGACAAGACTTTGATATAGGCATGGTGGCTCTGTAATGAGGCCTCAGGTACATAACATTAGCTGTGATTACCACAAAATCTGATTGGGTAAATGAGCTGTTTTAGGAAACTCTGACTTTGTTTGTTAAGTATGTAAGCAGAAGTCAATTCTTTTCAATTGCTATATATTATTCATAAACACGGTATGCAATTCAAGCTACATGAAAGGAATTTAATTAGACAAGTAATTTATTTCAGCTCTATGCTTTCTAGCATTTTTTTACAGCCTCTGAAATTTAGCTTGTTTTATCTAGCCTGCCAGTTAAATACCTGTATTTAAACAACCATCTAGAGTCTTCAGAGCGTTCCTTTATGCACAGTGAGAATATCTGTGCTATAATGCCCATTTAATAGATGAATAACAAAAGAGATGGTGGATGTGATTACCTGCCTGATGCCATGCAGCACAGTAGTGGAAAGATCAGGGATCAGCCTGAAAACCTCTAATAGCCAGTTCTGGCCTCTCACAGCCATAGCCCTGGGCTGTGTCTCAGCATTTCCAGGAGCCCTTTGTGACTGAGTACCTTAATGGGGGCTCTTATGCCGCAGGGGAGTGAGTGCTACCAAGGGTCAGTGAGCTCTTTCCTTCCAGGGGAATGGCATTTTCTTGTTTGGGAATGAAGTGGCAAACACAGAAATGTATTTTGGCAGAATTTCTGATGAGCATTGATTCTGTGTTCAGATGTTGCTGTTGCAAAGGTTAGAAGCTGACCAGCATGAGACTAAACCTCTTCATTAACATAAATACAGCCTGCAGCTACAGAGCTTTCCTGATCTACTTAGTAAGCACTCTGCTGAGAATTAATTAGTTATGGAGATACACAGGCAGAAAATACTTGGTGGACGGCTTGAGACACTGGAGGTGGAAGGTGCAGTGGTTTGTCATGGTTGTGTTTCTGGGCTGGCACTTCTGTTTGCCCTTGTGTGCCACAGCCATAACAGGGAACTGCAGGGAAAGGGAAATAAAAAGTAGATTTGGTTCCTGATGGATAGTGCAAGGGCAGGGGGGAATAGGCAGGAAAATCATATAGGAAGCATTCCTCTGAAGAAACAGTGTGCACTATTAAAGATAAACTAGTCACATGCTTCCAGTTAATTAAATTAGCAACAGGAGGCTATATGGGGAGAGCTGCTTTGCCATTTATTAGGAGAAAAAAAAAAGGACAAAACTGTTACATTGAGCAAGCTGCTGATTAATTACTGTGAAGAAGCAGTATTTTACAGGAGTAGTCTGCCTTCTGAAATAGATTAGCTGGCTTCTAAATAATAAACTGGCACACATTCCTTATTGAACTGATCTGGTGATGCTACTCCCCTGCAAGGAAATAAACAGAGACCTGGCTAGGGGAAGTTTTACTGTGGACATCAGTGACACCAACACGTGTGCATAGCCCCAGAAGAGAAAGTGTATTTCTTCTGTCTTTGTTTTGTATGTTTAGCTCTGACACCATTGTTTTACACTTCATTTTTGCTGTCTGTGTCATGAGATATAGGCACTTCTCAAGAGATAGGAAAACAGGTTGTCATGGGGTCATTTCCCTATTTCTACACTCTTCCTGAAGAATCAGAGAGCAAAACCTATTTGCTTTTATACCCTTGATCCAAGCGTGCTTCAATCCATTCCTTTTTATTTCTACCTGATAATGCAAGGAAATATCTGTCTATCTTCTTCCAGTCTTGCATGTGGATGAAATATATGCCAATACATTATTGCATCCACCAGTGGAAATGGTTTTAAATTAATTCTAAGAGAAAGTTTACTGTGTCTCCTGTTCCACAGAGTTGGTAGTATCACTAATTGGCAAGGAATTCTTAAGGTTTGGAACAGTGAGTGTTTTCTGTCACTCAGAAATAATGACTGGATGCTGTGAGACTCACTAGTAGCAGGTACTAGAGGGAAAATATTCAAAACAAAGTTTTCAAAGCCACATTTAGATCCTATTTCACTCTTGTGCTGGGCTCTGTTAGTGTGTGCAGTTACAGCCACAGAGAAACAGAACCTTGGATTTCCCTCTGTGAAAAAATTCCACTCACACTTCTTTGTTGATTAGTTGGGTGGTTTGGGAAGAAAGCTCTTGGTCAGTCAAGTTAGGCTGGCAGGGACTGCTAACGTGAGAAATTCAGCTTTTCTCTAGGGATAGCATGAACCTGGAATCTGAGGTTTGTGTTAACAGTTCCTCCTGATTTTTTAAATTCTCTGAGAAACTTCTTTTAGTCTGCATTCAAATTAAAGAAAGACTTATTTTCACAGATGCAAAGGATTCCAAAAAAAGAGAGAGATAGAAATAATGAAGTCTACTTGGTGATGTTGAGAGAGTTGAGAGGTGTGATCCTTATATGTCTGGCACAACAGAGAATACAAATAATTTGGATTCCTCGTGCCTTTGAAATATTTCCATTTTCAGACTGATGCTTTTGGATGAGGTTTTGTCCTCTTGACTTTGAAAAAAACATCAGACTGATTATTTTTTTTTGTTTTCTGTCTGTAATGTATGAGTCTATTATTTCATTAATTAATGAATGCCTGGAAATCCACTTAAGAAGTCACTGAAAAGAATCAAATGAGGAGTGGGAGATAAGAATTATGAAAATGTCTCTATATATTTTTTAATTGTATGGGTCCATTTTGTCTAAATTATTCTGCATTGGCAGCGTCATCTCTGAGGCCATTTCTGTTGGCTGTCAGGGAGCAGAAAGATTAACACAGCAGAAGGAAAAGGCCTGCTGTCATACTGCTGCATTACTGTCCTGAGAAACATCAGTGGATGCTGTGCCTTGAGCACTTCTGCTGTAAATTCTAGCTCACATTTTTCTGCCTTGGGGAATTTGGGGTGCTTGGCCTATAAAGAGAGAACTTTGACATAAGCTTTCAGCTACAGTAGAAGGATGTTTAGATGTTAATAGATACTGAACTCTGGTGCAGTAAATAAAATTAAATGGGCCTTTTTGGTTGTAGAAATGCCTTTCTAAGGTGAGCATTCCAGCTTGTCTCCTGGGATCTGCTTATGGGGGTATCTGTGTAACAATGGCCAAAGAAAAAGTAAATTATTAGTTCCATCAGCAGAGCAAATTTTATGTCTCAGCAAGTGATCATGTTGATGACCAGTTTTGGCAGACTGGTATAAATTTAGGAAATCTCTTGAGCAGTGGCACAAAATTATTCTTCAGAGTTGTTTTAATTTATTTTTTCTTTGGTACTAGTGGTCTGATTGCCTTTATTGCAAAGAAAACATAGGTTTTGTATTCTATTTCACACAACTTTTCTAAGATCCAAAAAAAAGGCATCAAAAATCAAGACTATCAAAATAGCACTTCATTTTAGTGCATAACAATTGTTAATCAAGATAACTGTTCTCACCTAATGAAAATGGCTCATATATTCTTTTCAGTCATTTTAAACACAGATAAGTTTTAAAAGTAAAATTACTCTTGGGCATAAAGGTATCTCTTAGCATAATATAATCTAAATTTAAAGTGATAATTGAGAGTTCTATGTGGTATTGCAGTTTAGTACTAGTATTATTGCTCATTACAGATAATGATTTAAATTTACACCAAGGCAGCAAAGCAGATACATTGTCGACACTAAAAGACTCTTAAATATATATATTAACCTCTTGGGAATGATTGAACAAAAGGTATTTTGTAGGGAAAAATCTCTGTGTTATGAGCACTGACTTTGAGAAAACAATACTGAAAGGAAGCAATGCAATTTAAGAGTTTCAAATGAGCTCTGATTTTCCCCAGTTTTGATTGTACAGAAAGTGATAGTTCGAGTGTCGAAGCTCAGGCTTTGAAGGTGGTGTTACAGTGCACACATCTGAAAATGTTAGGCCATACCTGTAAGAAATGAAGTCTCACACATCACAGGTAGCTCCAAATCTTGGTTTAAATGAATTCACTTTAGTAGAATAAAGGTTGTGTAAAAGTGAATTCCTGACCACCACCAAATATCTACAACCTTGAGAAGAACCCGAGGGTTTTTTCTATCATATGCTGTGATTGTGTCCTGGGTAAAATACCTTTAGGATCCTAAACTTTTCCTGAGCAAGTAGTGCATAACCCTTGAGTTCTTTAGCAGAAGTAACACAATGCTATATCTTTCTCTTAAATCTAAAGGGAACACCCAGCACCATTCTCAGAGTTCCTGCAGTTGAACCTGCCCTAACCTCCAGCTAGCAAAATGTGTGTTCCTGAGGTTCTTGCCTCCCTGCATTGCTGTGGCTGTTGCACACTCAGGGCTGGGCTGCATCCACACATGCACATTCAATAGAACGAGATTAGAAGCTGCAGAGACATTCTGTCACACTTGTGCTTCTGCTCCCTGCTACCAATTACTGCAGTCTGAGCTGGCTCAACAGAATGGAATGCTGAGCTGGGTCAGTGCTCACACACCAGCATTAAACTTGTTGTAAACTAAATCAATTTTATAGCAATCACACTGGAACAATGCTAAGGGGAAGTTAAGGTCTTTAATATAGGCTTAGAATGAGACATTTTTTAACAGGAGAAATATTAAGTAATAAAGCAAATTTGACTGCAATATATATTGTAAAACTGTAACCAGCAAACAAGATCAATTCAAATACCTTTCATCTTGCCTGGATGAATTATTTCAATCCTGCTGTAAAGTGATGTAGCTCAAACTGAGGATAAGCATGAATCATACTCTCTATCATAACAACTGTATTACAGTTGAATATAACAGAGGATTTCGTTTTTGTTTAGTTTTAATGAAGTCACAGAATGGCACCCAATGGTAAGATCTGACTTGGAGAGTTTTTGAATGGTCGAAAAATACTGTGATAACTTACAAAGAATTAGGTTTGCAATCCTCATGGCACTACTTTCTGAAACAAAAAAAAATTACATAAGGAAATCAAAAGATAAGTATTTTCTTATTTGTATCATTAGAGACCTTTGGTATTTACCTTAATGAGTTGCAAGAATTTACATAATTAGTTTACTGGTTGGGGATGGATTTTGCTGAAGATAATCCATTGGTATAAAATAACATGGAGATATTTTTCAAAGTCACAACATTAATGCATTCTGCTAATCTGATCCCAGTAGGTGGATTTTTACATGAAAGCTTCTCAGACTTTAGAAATTAGAGTGTCAAGACTTTTTACTGATTACCATCTGGAAGACTGAATGTTTACTGTATTTTGTCATCACTAGGTTTAGTTCCCATGGGTTTGGAATAGTGATTCTGGAATAAAGCACAATTTCTGCTCCTAGTAGTAGTAATAAAGGAAGACTTAGAGTTCTTTGGAATTAGTAAATAAGTCATATAGGATTTTCTCATAATTTTATTAATGATTTTAATATCTCATATTGAGAAATAAGTAGCTCAAAATAGAGCTTAAGGACGAGTCTGAGGAATGTGTAATAGAAGGTCTTTGGGAGAAAAACGCTTGACTTATTTGAGTAATTTAGAAAGTAAGATACAAGGTTGCAGAGGGAGAAGCCATGTTGGTCACAGGTTTTGTGCCTTCCAAAAAAATTCACCTGCCATTTAAAGGTGCAGGACAAGGACATGTTTTCATGGGTTATGTAGAAGAAAGTGAGGAAAGTAAGGGAAGTTTAAGGGAGAAAAAAGGGAAATACTGTCATGCAAGTTGTGGTGATTGAAGTGTTGGTGAGAAATGCAAAAAAAAAAAATTGTTGGTGCTGGTAAGAGATGGAAAAACCTCTGACAGACTGTAGAAATGAGTTTTTTGTGAAGATACAGTTCTTGGATAGTGGTTCTAGTGAATCAAAGAACTGGAACAAACAAACTGACAGACAAATCAGTTGGAACTAATACAAACCATCAGCATGGAGTACTGGTAAAATAATAGGAGATATAAAAAGATATTCCTTATTTTCTGTAGTTTTGCATCTTCTTAAATGAAAGCAAATCTTCTCTAGTGAGGTACACACAACAAAATACCTCCTCTATAGGAAATAAACTCTTTTGTTGTGAATAGACAGAAATTTGAGTAAACAGATGCTTGGGAAGCAGCAAGAAGGTGGAGTTTTGTTTTTGTGGAGTTTTGGTTTTGTTGTATCCAGAAAGGGCTTGGAAGGGCTATTGGTCTAAGCATAAAACTAAAAAGAAATACCTTTTCTTACACCATAGTAGCAAGGAATTGATAGTACAAATGATCTTATGCTAACAGACACAAACACAAAGGGTGTGTGTAGATCTGCATCACACGAGTTCAGAACCTCAGGGTTTCATCCACACCACTGTGCAGCTTCTGAGAGGACAAGGACTGCTGGCTTGAGAGAGACAATAGAAGCAGCAGCAGCACATGGAATAGACACTCTGAGTTCTGTGGTATTTCTTACTTAATTTGACCCCAAACACTGAAAGTTGTAATAGCCTGAACACTAGAGCAGCATAAGATATTTTTTTTTTAACTGCATAGTGATGAATGTAGTAAAATCTATTTCCTGCCATAATTTGTTATAATGGATTGTGATGGAGTACAGGAATATAGCAAACTGAGCATCATATATTAATTCAATTTAGGCAGCAGACTGCTGCACCCTAACAGAGTACAGAGGGTCTGTTTTCCCTGTGGCTGCCAAAATTCATTTGCAGCTAAAGGAATTTCCCTCACCATAAGAGCTGCTGCTGCAGCCCAGCATCTCTGAAGACCCCAAGCTTCAGGGGTGTCTGGGGCAAAAAGCACACCCAGCTGCAATTTACTACAAGATGCATTAATGCTCAGATAGGTACATGAGGGGACCACTTCTGAGCTCCTCTACTTGTGGCTTTAATGTGCTCAAAACCATTATCCTAGCATTAGGACCATGCTTTTGTAATTTCTACCATCAATTCCAAAAGTTCAGCCAGTCCCAGGGAGCCACAGGGACTGTGTTGTTGCTCTAAAAGAAATACCAGTGGAGGACCCTAAAGCTTTATCCTGATTCACATTTGCTCAAATGTGTTCCAGAGATTTCATCACCAAATTTCTACCCTACAGAAACAACTCCTGACTCTGAAAGGAATAAGGTAATCGTTTCCTGTGGTAATGCAGGAAAAAAATAACTTTCTTCAAGCTTATCTTAATAATAAGTGATACTGAGAAAAGGTGTGCCGGTTTGAATCAAAATGAGTGTCTGTTCTGGCTCTGTGCAGGTTCTGAGACAATGCACAGTCTCACAGAAATGTCCATTCTATAGCACTTTGCTGCAACCAAAAGTTTGTCTTTAGCTGTTAGTGCTGAATGCCCCTGAGCTGTCCTAGCCTGCTGGAATTCCCTGTATTGATGGATCAAATTCCAGGCTCTTCTCCTCTTTTATCATGTAGAAAAGCTCCCACTGAACTAATAATCTAGGCACTGCTCTTTAGTACTTCTAAACATTTAATTTGTTGTTGATTCTGCCTTTTTTTCTGCTTTATCCCTTTTGACTCTGTAAGTAAAGGCTGGCAAGATTTGGCTCAGTTATTCTGTAATTACAAGGCTTTAAATCTCTTTTTCTTTGAGTTTTACTGAGACAAAACAAATCCTCATTGACGTCAGCAGGAGCTTGTAGGAATAAGGAAGGAGTGAAAACAGCCCAGTTCTGCAGCTGTAGCTCTCCATCCAGAAGATGTATCACTTAATAGGTGTCTTCAGCAGCCAAGGCAGGACTCTCAGTTTGCCTGTAGCATCAGTTTTTATTCCTTTGACATTTTTCTCATCTTGGGTCTGGTTTTATTCTTGCTGCCATGGCAACATACAGAGAGGCTAAAGGGTACTCCAGAGAAAAGGTCTCTCCTCACTGACAGGCAGCAGAAGGGAATAGAGGCCATTGCTGCTGTTTGCAACTGCAAATAGCAGTGGAGAGATGAAAGGGATATAAAAAGTATTTTCTGTTCGCATGTGTGCAGGCAAAACCATTGGTGCAAAAGTTCAGTGTGACAGGGCATAAACAGTGGTATTGGATAAAATCGTTTTTGCTTCCTTCTAGCAGGACATGACATGACATGGAAACAGACTTCATGATCCAAGTTTTTCCTGTAGGAAAAATACTCTAATCAGCTCAAAATCATTGCTAGTGATACTCATTTTTTACATTTCGGTTGTATCCATGTTTTCTCCATGCCCATGTAGGTGGTTATGAAAATTGGGCCCCGCATACCCTGAGTTTGATGTGTCTTCTTACATATGCTCAGTGCTCAATTTCTGCATCTTAAGAGCTGGCTGCATTCACCACAGGCAGGAATAGAGCCTATTCAAAATCCTGTAAATATTATGCTGCTTTTCCATCTGTCCTGCAAGCTGCTGCATACCCTCAGCCTCCAGGAGAACAGAGAGTCTGGGGGGTTTCTTCAGAATTTATGGTGTAGGTGAGGCTGGTTGCAGATGTGGGTTTGCCAGCCTCCCATATACCCAGCTCCCACGTGAACAGGTAATTGAAGGATTTTTGTCACAGCAGATAAGGCAATTTAACACTAGAAGCACTTTTCTGGTGGCTATTCTGCTACACAGTGCAAGGGAAGTATTCCTATCACGAATGCAGATCATTCCCAGGGAAGTGTGCTGTGCTGAATGCAGGTTATTCCATTGCTCTCAAGGGAAAGAATCCCTTACACCAAAGGATGGTTTTGTCCAAATAACTGTGTCTGATAGGATAATTGTCCCTAATCTCACAGGAAAACAGTTTTTCTACAAAAGCTTGTGCAGAAGGCAGCCTGAGAAAGGGAAGTATTGCAAAGTCACTTTAAAAATAAAACCAAAAAAGCTTTGAAAAAACCCAGCACGTTTCCCACTGAAATATCACCCCACAACATCATATTGTATAAACATGAGAGACATTTCAAGATCATCAAGAAGAAAATACACCAGCCAAACAACAGGACTGAACTTTGACAGATGTCAAAGATGACAGATGTCTCTTTTGGGGGTGGAAGGGCAGGCGTTAGCAAAGGAGCCAGTGGGTCTGGCCAGATGTGTGTCCTGGCCAGATGTGTGTCCTGGCTGCCCAGGAGCCACGTCCTGTCCCTGCCCTGAGCCCAAGCCACCCCAGCAGGGCTGTGTGGCTGCAAAGGGAGATTTACCTCTGCTCTGTGCCCTGACACCCTGGCAGGCTCTGCAGGGAGTAGAACACCACAGATTCCCTCAGAGCTGCCAGCAATTCAGGAACTGCTGGCCCTGGTTCCTTGAGTTTCTTCCCTTCCACAGACCAGATCCAGACAGACATAATCCAGAAGTCAGATGATGGGATTTTTCTTTGTAGCGAGTGTAGTGTTAGTTTTAAAGGCCATATATACCTAAAGCTGGAAAAAAAGCTCTTCTCCTGGTCTGAGAAGAGCATCTGCAATTAGAATGCAGCTCACAATCCATATTAAAGACAGCATAGCATTGTAATAGAACACAGCAGTGAGCCTGATAAAAATTGTTTTGCTCTATAGCACTAATGAAAGCTATAGTATTAAAGCTTTGCTTATGTGGGATCTCAGCTAGAATCTACTGGAGTATGCATCTTTTTTCTTCATTACTATATAGAAATAATGCTTAAATAATTATTCTTGATATTATTGTTTGTCATTCTAATGGAAGTAGCTCTGGGCTCATTGAAATAGTGTCAGTTATGAGCAGCAACAGAACAGTGTCAGCCCTAGAATAAAAAATGAGCATGTTTTTAATTCAGATTATTTTTTTCATGAATGTGAAGGAGATTTGGATCATTACCTGTGACACTTGGGTTGCCAGAGTAACCTTGACTAGCCAGCTGAGGTTTGCACAGCGCATGGCACTGTCACCATGGAGACCCTGTCCATGTGATTTTGCAGGCATGATGCAGTTGCAGGCATCTCAGAGAGGAATTAATTGTTGGTGAGCAACGCTCGTGCAGACAGCTCTGCCCTGCACAGCCTGCAGTCAAACACCAGCTAAATTTTTCCTTTTTGTTTTAGCTGCAGAGAGGACCAGGGTAGGGCTAGCAGGAGGGAGCTCTCTGGACTGTCTTAAGGAAAACACTGAGTTGTCCTGATGGAAAGTTTGTGCTCAGATTGGGAGGAATGGTCAAAGAGTGCTGATCTGTGTAAAACCCATGCTTGAATGATAATATTCATTTACAGAACGCATGTTTGAGTGATTGAAGGCTATGGAACACTCCTGATATTCCTTTATCAACTGAGGCTTTTTTTCTCCTCCCAGTACCTGCTCTCACTCACTTGTGTGTGACCTAGTGATGTCAGGAAAATTACACCAACGGAGTAGGGACTGAAATCTGTCTGTACATACAGAATATTCAAAATTCTCCTCCAGAAGTAGCTGTCATGCTACTTTCCATTCTTTCCATTCTTTCCATTCTTTCCATTCTTTCCATTCTGACCTCTGATGAACCACACAATGGGATTGTGAGGTGGATTTTGGTTCTGGTTTGCACAATACCAAACCAAAGACCAAACAAACCTTTTGATAAGAGATATGGTTCTGTTTCTGATGGTTAAGCAGGCTAAAGGGTGTTCCCTTCTTTCTCTCCATATTCTTTGGAAGAACAGAAGTCAGCCAGCCTCAAAGTAAAGTCGTTTTGCTGTGGTGAAATGCTTTGTTCCACCTCTTTTACTTAATTATGAACCAGTTGGATGACAACAGATGGTTAAAAGGTGCTGTTCCTATTTCTGGGTGCTACAGCTGTGATGAGCAGGCTGCAGGAGGATCAGGTGGGGGTTCTGTAAATGTGACATACAGCCCTCAAGGAGACACAGTCCAGGCTTCAGAAACTGCCCAAGAGCCAGCATGTGAATGGATGAGCCAGTAAGTGCAGAATGGTGTAACTGGGTTTGAGGCATGCAGTGACATTGACATTTGGGGAACTGCTGTAAAGAATCACTGGAGCACAGCTTTGGACATGTCTGTGTTGGAAACTCTCTTATGTGAAAAAAAAACACGAAAACCCACTTGGATGTTTAAAAATAATGCTGGGCAGAAGTGCTCACGGGAAGGGGTGTGGGCAGAAGGACTTGGGCTGGTGGCCAGATGCAGGGAGTAAATGTTGCTCCTTTTGTCTTTGCTTTTGGTCTGAAGAATCAGCTGAAGGATTAAAGAGGGGAGGTGTAGCTGAAAAAGTAGGGCTTTGATGTGATATGTGCAGCACAGCTTAAAATTTTTGAGGGGATTATTTCATGGCTGGAGGGGAACAATCATGACATGCTCCAAGGTTTGGACATTTCCAGTGTGTAAGCAGAGGATGAAAGGTGATTCTTTGAGATGATGTATAAAAATAAACAGTAATCTTGAACCTAAAGGTGTGGAACTAATGAGAGGGAAAATTGCAGTTGTAGATCATAACCTGATCTCTGCTTCAGTGTGCCCATCTGGTACTGAAGGATGTTTCCTTCATTTGGGTACTGATAACCTTTTTGACAGATCATGATGATACAGTGTTAGAACAACTGGAGAGTTTTACAGATGACACTGAGATAATTGAATGAATATCACTCCTGGTTCGGATTAAACTTGTAATCTCAGCATAAGATTCTTTAGCCTTTCATACCATGGCCTGATTTATCAAAAAGGGGAGTGAAGGATTCCTTTATTGTAAGTTGAATTCCTTTCAAATAGCTCAGGGAAAAACACCATCATCAGAGGGCCCCAAGGAAAAAAAGGACAAAGTCCTCTGCCACCATCCAATAAACCTGCCTTAGTTGACAGTGAGGGGGTTAAGTGTCTGCAAAAATAGAACTGTAATATATAGATGGGAGTTTGTGCAACAGACTGCATCCAAACCTCCTCCAGCTAAAGAATATCCACTCTTCTCTTGCACCAGTGTCTTTCAATGCCTTTTTTTTTCTGAAGTAAATGTAGAACTTCACTTAAAAAAACAAATCAATAAAATTAATCACATTACTGAGCGAAACAGCTTCATGCAGGAAGATGAAAACATTGTGTTGTGACATTTCCACTAGGAAGCTTTTCCATGGCATGTCACCTTCATTGTTTCTCCCTCCTGAACTCCACATTACTCATGTGGGCCTGAAGCCCCCAGTGTGTTATGCTGGCAGAGTGAGGGGTTTCATGATCCAGCTTCCCAATCTCTTTTATTTTACTCCTGAGACTGGTTCCTTGTATGAGCCAAATGCAGAAATGGATCATTATGTTTAAAATAATATCTGAAGGCTTGAAAATAGCATCCATTTCTTAGGTAGCTGCATTTCTCTTTCATACTGCAAAATGGTGCAACAGATAATTAGTAATACATTTTCCATTTAAATTTCCCTGTTTTTATAAAGCAGTAGACTGCTCTTGCTATGATCTAACAGCAAAATGAAGTTCCACAGCCAACTGAATGTCAGCAAGAATTTATGAATACATCAGTAGACATTACTGTTGGCTCTTGATTTTGAATGCAAGCAGCCAACAATTTAGTTTGTAGTAAAATGGGTAAGTGGAAGCTTGACTATAGCAATACAAAGTTGGAGCATAATTGTTTGTTTCAGGCATGTAGTATTTATAGAGGATCAGACTTGCACCCAGGGAAGTGTCTTTATTCAGGAACTTTCCATAGGAAAAGGAATCAGGACAGCAGAGGTGAGACCTGAAATGAAAGACTTATGATAAAAACTCAGACAAGAAATCTGTCCCAGTTTCTGATTCCACCTGGAGAAAGCATAGTGCTAAATACAGACAAGAAAAATCCAAGGAGAACATAGGGAAAAATGGAGAAGGCAGGTTGCAATATGTATTTCAGGGGGAAAAGTGTCTTTTAGTTGATTTTAAATGGACTGTTTTTACACCCTGACATCAAAAGTTGTGGGAAACCAGTGTAATCAGAAGCTGGCTGTAAATATCCAAATACAATGCCAGCATGCTATATTAGTTGTTTGTTTGGAATGCACCTTGGTTTTCATTGTTTTAGGACTGCAGATACTGTTTGAGTAAAAATTGTGTACTGCCTGCTATTTTTAATGTCAATATGAAAATCCTTTTGATCTGGTCTGAGTGGTTGCAGGTAATAACATACTTAATTTGGAGCTTTTTAAACCTATATTTCTTAAAGAGAAGTATTGCAAATTAGTCAGGAGGGCTGACAGAGACTTCATTAAACTTCTCTAAGTCATTTGTGGATATATTGTGATTCCTGAAAGCTGGTTTCTTGCTTGTACTAGTAGTGCTTCACTATCTGCTATTATTAGTACTTTACTATGTAGAAGGAAGAAGTGGAGATTATTATTATTCTCTTTTTTTCTATGCAAGCTTGTATTTTACTTTATAGGAAAATTGCTATCAGCTCACTAAAGACAGAATAACTACAATAAAATCATACCATGTTCCCAGTGCATACACAGGTGCTGTGTTGAGTAGTGGAAAATAGTTTATGACTGTTACTGTAGATTATTTACATTTCCTTTTAATGAAATAAAAATTTTGAAAATCATTAACTAAAGAGAAATTGAAATATGGGTTTTCTTGAGAGATACTATATCAATATATCCGTTCAGTGTGTCATTGGTGCCAGAACCAGTGGTCCACTAATGTGTAATAGTTCTGATTCTGTTGCAGAGCTTGGATAGAAATGGTGTCAATCTGGGGGCTCTCAAGGCTAAAATCTGTAGTTTGCCATCAGTTCAGACACAGACCTCTCAGGGCTGAGCCATACTGAAAGCAAACACAGGAGAATGGGGTTTTGTCCTTTATTCCAGTGGAAACTTCCTATCAGTAAATACCCCTTTGCACTGTTTCCAATCCAAGTACCCTTTGATGATGACACTGCACAAGAATAATTTCAATTAACTCCTCCATATAAACAAAAAGTAAAATCAATTTACTTAGCTTTGAGCTGACAAATGCAAATAGCAACCAATATGGGATAATTGGTGGAAAGATTTAGGGATAGAATGCTGTAAGAAGATGAAAACCCTTGTGATTCTTTCTGCAGAAGGGATATTTATTTTGAATCAAAATTCAACTGCTTCAGGGAACCTCCAGTAAATTCCAGAATTTCTACATGCCTCCCTGTACAACCAATTAAGCCTAGGTCTAGTTTTAACCAGTACAGAGGGATGCACTGTCTTCATTAGGAATATGCAAACACTGAGGCACAAACTCACAGAAGCTCCCCACTCTGTGAAAGGCACAGAAAAGAACTAAAAGTTTCCACACAGTCTGTGCAGAACAACTTAACCATACTTGCACAGCAAAGAAGGTTTTTAATCCTCTCTGTCTGCTATAGGAGAAGAGGGAATGGTTTTCATAGGCACCTTGGGAAACAAGTAGTTGCAGTTTTGATTGAACAAGTGGACTGTTAGCATTCATAAAAATAAAATTACTCATTTCTAAAATAGCTCATGGTCTCTTAACTCAGACCTGGTGTGCTATGCAATGCCTGAATGGCATTGCACTAGGACAGAATTGGACTGACTGGGTAGGTAAGTTGCAAATAACACTAAAAGGCACAGATGTTGTATCAGCTCTTCACATTCTTTTCAATGTTTTTATATATTTTAATAGCTCCATCTGGATTCCAGAGCCACTATTATTGTTATAAGTTTTATTGTTCCCTCTGCCTGCTGTTTGCATTTGCAAGTTACTTACAAGTGTCTTGGAAACAACTCCTGAACCTTTCTCCAGGGGCTTAAATTTGATATTGTGTATGTGAAAAAAGCAGGGAAAGCACATTTTCTCAAATTTGCCTTGCTAAATATGATATGGTACAAATTAAAATAAATGTTGCATGCCCTGCTTTCCACATGATGTTCTGGTTATAAATTTCAGTGGACAGGCAAATGTGTTTGCTGATTTCTACAATTCTGTTATTTATGCTGTGCTGTAACCTCCTAAAAGCTTGATTTGGGTAATAACAGACATAAAAAATTATACAGCTGCTGCTTCTCCAGCATCATGGTTGGACATTCTTAAAGGAATATTATCCGTAGTGCAGAACTTAGTACTTGAGTGTTGTTTATGCTCTAAGGCAGCTTCATAAAAGGTATTGTGATTTTCTGGACTACACTTAGAGGTCAGCCTGCTGTCCAGTGGGATTCATAAGATTGTGTTTTCTGAGGTGAATTTACAATAATGCCCTAAACTAGAAAGCCATTGCATTTGCAGTACAATTTTTTTTGTTCTAATGGAATTTTTCTTAAGTCTGGTATTTAATAATTGAGGAAACACCTCTGTAAAATTCAAGGAGTAGTACTGAGTTCACTGCAGTCAGCTTCCCAAGAAAGGCTGACAGATGGGAGAGACATTTTGTGCTGTGCCCAGTATCCATTAAATTTAATTGGAAGTTGAATGCTGTATAATCTTTAAAAATCACATACCTCCTTCTGTATTAGACATTCAGGGAATAGTTTGAGGGCCTGGACCCCAATTCAGGTTTTTAAACATACTGTGGGACCCATCAGGTCCCAACTCGGCATTTTCTTTCAAATGTGTATGCCGTTATTCTTAAAATATTCAATAGAACTATGTCACAGGTGCTAAATCCTGTTAACATAAAACTCTTTCTGTCTCAATCAGTCCTGTTATGCTGGCAAAGAGCAGTGTGATGAGGATATGGAACAGCCTTTATGGGCACATTTTCAGTTCCTGAAGTTTCCCACTGTGAAAGTGAGGAAACCCTTGACATTTTCCAATTTTTAGTCATTTATAGAACTATAGATTGGAAGAGACCTTAAAGCTCATCTCATTCCACCCCATGCCATGGGCAGGGACACCTTCCACTGTCCCGGGGTGCTCCAAACCCTGTCCAACCTGGCTTTGGACAATTCCAGCAATCCAGGGGCTGCCACAGCTTCTCACCGTGCCAGTGACTCGACAGTGGTCTGTGTGCTGCACATTAAACATTCAGCACAACACACTCACACACAAATTCAGTTTATCAACGAGCTCTCCTGAGTTGTGAAACTTCATACACCAAAATAAGCTTCTCTCAAGTGCACTTGTAAGAAGAGGTTCTTGTGCCTTTCTCACATGCACTGATTGCAGCCAGCTGTTAAACAGATGGTCTTGGTGATATCAATAGGACCCCAGTTATTTAACTTAATTTTTTTTAAGTGAGAAAAAAAAAGTGAGAAAAAGGAGGAAATAAATGTTTGCTTAGGCAGCAAGACCCACAGTACTGCATTAATCCCAGTCATAGCCTGTACACAGCATTTCCTCTGTGGTGGTAACCCATAAGAAATTGAAAAATATCATAGGTCAATTAGAAAAATGTTTCATACTTTCAGTGAAAGTGGAATGTCTTGATAAATATTCTGCAAAGACAAAATGCAAGGAACAGCCTTTTAGGATTCCCTCCCTGAGCCTGTATTTCTCCCTGCACCTCAGCTATCCATCACTTTGGTTCTGCATTAACCTTATGATGTGTTGTGCTATTCAGAGACTGTCCTCAGGACTCACATCCTATTTTGGCAAACACAATGCAAAAGCCAGGCCTTACAAATTCACTAGAAATGTTAAACTCTCAGTCTTTTCTCAAGCAGCCCTTTGAGTGACCTTGCACACCTTAAGCATTTTGCTGGTTTTGGAAGGGAGAACACAGCGTTCTCCTAGGCTGTGACTGAAAATTATCAATTATGATCTTTCTTTCAGGTGAAGGAGGCCATGCAGAGAATCCATGACCGAGGAAATATAGGAAAACTCATTCTGGATGTGGAGAAAGCACCCACTCCCCTGGTAAGTGCAGAGTACTACAGACATCAGTATATCAGTGTACAGCCTGGCACTAGCTTCTGGACACATGTCCCTTGTAATGCTTTTTTGACACTGATTTCTTCTAAATCCATAGCACCCACCCAAATACCACCAGTAACCATAATTCCTGTATTTAACTCAAGTGAAATGTACTTCCTGAAGTGCCAGCAGTTACTTCTCTATAGTGAAATCTGCTTCTCCAAAAAATGTGCCAGGAAGTGTTGGATTGGGGTCAAACTGCCAGGAAGTGTTGGATTGGGGTCAAACTGCCACGTGCCTTTCTGCCCTTGTGATGGAAAACAGACTTCTCTCAAACTAAAAAAATCCTGTATTAATAAGTGGATTGAACAGGAAAAAACTCAATCAATATTGCTTCAGTGTGCAAACATGAAAGTGCTTTCTGATTCCCATACTAAACTTAGAGTATATTTTTGGTAGGAATTTAGTTTACTGGTTTTTGTAATATGTGAAGTATAACATGTAAATATTTCTAGAAATACCCTGAAGGAAGATAGTAGTGATGGAGCTCTGGTCCACTAAATTTGGAGCACTTAGGGTGGTTCAGAAACCTTTCACAGAGCAGTGGTAAATGAAAGCCAGGCTCACTCCTGAGCACTCCCTGATGGTGTAGGAAAGAGCAGTAAAGAAGGCAATGCAAACATGACTTTAAATCAATACTGATGTATGAAGTTTGTTCTCAGACCTAAGAAACCGCCTGTTTCAAAAGAAAAGAACCTAGACTTGCAGTTAAGCTCTTACTCACTCTAAAACTTCCCCCAAATCTCACACAAACTCCCTGCAAGGAAAAGGAAGGCTTTGAGGACCCCACATGTGGAATAATACCCTTTTATGAAAGTGTTAACTCTAAAATATGAGTAACTTCAGAACAATGTTTTTTCTGCATTCAAATCAGGTTGTGTTTGATATTTTTATTTCCAGCAGAGGCTAATAATCAAATAGGGAAGGAACATCATCACCTTTCTCTTTAAAAAATAAAGGGGTCCCTTGCTTATTTGGTTTTGAAGTAGTTATATGCTAATACAAGAATCTTTTTGTGTCCTAAGAGAGGTGACATGGGTGTATGAGAGAATCCAGTCACTAATCTGTGCTGTTAAACACTACCCCCATCCACTGAACTAGACTCTTGTGCCTCCACAGACCTGTCACACTGACAGGGTGGAGTGCTGGAGGGTCCTGCACCTTTACACAGCTTGTAATAAATATTTCCACGTGAAAAAACCCCACAGTGTACTCCTTAAATGCTGTTCTGAACTACAGATTCTTGCAATTGCCTGTGCAGGCATCTTTAGTAAAATACAAAAATACAGTTTCTTCCCACTTCTGTATGATCTGGGATCTGTACTCTGTCCTGGGTGTATCCTGCCAGCATCTACATATCCACTGCTCTGTGAAGTTTCACTGTGTTTTTAATATCTTTAAGGGAGGAAATTGCCCCCTGAGTTTTCACACCATGCCTCAGACAGGGCCATCCATTAGCCTGCTCCTGAAAGAGCAGATACAGGAGCTGTAACCCAGAGGTCCCACATTCTGTAAACTTCCTACACAGCTGTGTTTCCTATCCAAGACCTTACTATCAGTTTACTACAAGTGCACACGGCAGAGTCCTCGTGAGCAGCTGTCCTACAAACAGCTCTCTCAGGAAATAGAGAACAGCTCACAGCTTTAGCTGGGAGTGCTGCAGAGCACCAAAGGCTTTGCAGGCACAGAATGTTCATTACCGTGTGGCAGCCCTGCCTCCTTGAGCTCCCAGAGCGCTTTGCCAAATGAACCAAAGGGTGAGGAAGGTGCTCTGATGTGCTTCATCTCTCACGGTGCAGATGGCCAACGACAGCACGGAGACGAGCGAGGCTGGCGAGGAGGAGGAGGACCACGAGGGCGACAACGAGAACAAGGAGCGCATGCCCTTCATCCAGTAGCAGCCGCAGGAGGGGAGGCGCGAGGAGTCGGAAGGAGAGGGAGCAAGGCTGGGAAATCTCTTCTGTGCATCAGTGAACAAATGCTGTAGTACAGTGTGTGTTGTATTTGTTTGCAGTCAGCTGAGCTATGAGCTGTTGATCATTGTTGTTTTGAACTCAAGTGCCATTCTCATCCAGTGCAGTATTACGACATTTCTGTGTAATACCCGGTTTCCCTGTAGGAGTCCCATGGGTTTTTCTGTTCTTGTTTGAAAACCTTATTAACTTACTGTGTAATTTTAGATGGGCATCTTTCTCATGCAAATTCCAACATCTTGCATAAAGTTATTTGGGAGGTTTGGGCTTTTTTTTGCAAGTTGGAAACAGTAAAAAAAAAAAAAAATCCCCACTTGCCGCCTGAAAGATTCTAGTAACTGGAGGGATAATTTTATATTTCTGGATTTTCAGTGTTAAAATAGTTTTCCTTTAATGAACCACAAATAAAAGTTGCAACAACAATTACTTTTTATTTTCCTCAGTCATACTTCATAATTTCACAAGCAATCCTATCTTCATTTTCAAAAGTACCTCATCCAGAATCATGGAAACGGAAATTGTGCAAGAAATCATTAATTGAGAGGCTTTGACCAACATCTTCTGGTAAGGACTCATTGACTCATATGTCAAATTCAAACCAATTTTAAATTTCATTTTCAAATTGCATTGGTAAGGATCACTTATCAGGATGTGGAAAGAAATTTGGTGATGGAGTTTACTGCTCTGAAATTGCTAATGTGTGGTCAATTGTCAGGCTGGAGCTGAATTCCTGCAGAAGTTAACCCTGTAAAAAATGAGGTTCAGGCCTTAATCCCACCACAAATCATGTACAGGGATAACTTCTATCTAGGTGAATTTTTCTATCAAAAGCTCTGCTCCATATGTACAGTTACATTTTATAATTATTTACAGGATCAAGTATTCAAAGACCAGCTAGTCTTATCTACCTCCCAGTAATGGAAACTATATCTAAACATGAAAAAAGTAAATATTTTTTCCACGTCCGTCACCTATCCAAACATCAGCTACTCAGGTCCTCAACTGTCTTGTTAAAACAGTTATTTCAAAATTACTGTGATCACATACAGTAGAAATACTGAAGGACTGGCAGAGACCTTGCAAAATGCCTACAGCTTGAAATGAATATTCTTTTTCTCAAAAGAAAGTATTACCTAGACATGACTAAATCTACAAGTCACATGTTATGATACAAGTTAAAAATTAATACAGAAAAGTGAAAAGTGAGGGCTTCTCAGGCTTTTCTCCGTGTGAGAGGACTTCTGGCTGACTTTTATGTGTGGTTTTAGAAGATTCTCGTTAGGTTTTTTGTGTTTGTTTGGTTTTG
>JANRGV010000008.1:4572704-4604026 GCA_024734035.1 Alethe castanea | reverse complement strand
CACAGGTCTCATCCCACTGGCTTTGGTAGGGACAGCATCAAGCTGATTAGTCTTCTAAATGAATCCAGTCATAGATAGTACATTACAAATTCAGCAAGTAATATTTATGTCCCTGTTACAGCTTATTTGGTGGGGGAAAACCCGACAGGATTCTTTTTTAAATCCTTGCTCAACTCTCCATGTTAAAATACACATTGGTAAACCAAATTATCTTTCTTGGGATAGTATAAACCTGTATTGGTTTATACTGGAGTTTTTCTGAGCCACTGGTGCAAGTAAATGATCTAAAATGGAAAATCCTTTCCATCAGAGGACCTGAGCTGTGGGTATGTGCTGTGGGATGGACCAGCTGGGGATGTAACTTGTCACTTTGTTATGTGTTATATTTATTCCATGCAGAGCCCATAGTATTATTTTAGGAAACATTATTGACAAAAGCAGGACAAACTATCCCAAATTCCTTAGGACATTTTTACAACTTTGAAACCCCACCTGTACAGACATGACTGACCTGATGGGTGTCTGCAGCTGCTCTTCCAAGAGCAGAAGCATCTAGAAAATGTATAATCAGCCAGAGCCCGATGCTTTACTGGGTGACACTGGTGTGAGGCTGTACAACAAAGGGGATCAACCTTGAGCATTAAACAGGCAGAAGAGACCTTGCTCTTTTAGCTTGTTGGATAAGCAATATAAAATCTGAGTTGTTCTGATCATTCCTAGGGCACTGAAGACACCTGCTGGAAATGGGAATAAACTGCAGTAAGAATGTGCATGACAGAATGAATAAGGAACATTTCTGAGAAGTTTGTAT
Organism: Alethe castanea; assembly: GCA_024734035.1. Taxonomy (NCBI): domain Eukaryota; kingdom Metazoa; phylum Chordata; class Aves; order Passeriformes; family Muscicapidae; genus Alethe; species Alethe castanea. Next base: position 4,603,215 of record JANRGV010000008.1, on the reverse strand, counting down.
TTACACTGTGCCTAAATTCCTCAGCAAATGCTACAATATTTTGCATTTGAAAGTATTATTTGAACATATTTGAATAAATAGCCTGTTCGTTCTTGCTGTTCTTGTTGTCACTGAGGAATAACATTTCAGTTTCTAAAACCTGCAAGTCTGAATGCAGTCTCTGAATTCCCCTCACCCCTGATGTGTGAGGTCATGCTTCAAACATACATGGAGAAAATGTGGCATCATGTGCTGGACCGAGGTCCAGGCCAGGTTTCCAGCTTTAAATGTAAGTTGTTTGTAGCTGGATACAGAAGACCACACAAATCTCTTTCCATCTTCACATACAAATCTTGATTACAAACCAATTTTGTGCAAATCCTGTTGTGACTCCAGGTCCTCTTGAAAGAGCTTCCCAGAAAACTGTACAATCTATCAGGGAGTGTGGCCCTGCCTTTGCACATCCCCAGCTGGTCCATCCCACAGCACAAACCCAGCCCAGGGGCTCTGCCTGCACTGGCTGGAGGGACTGTGGCACAGGGAGGGGATGCTGCCCTGGGCTGGGAACACCTGGGAGATGGGCAGGGACCCAGGAGGGTGACAGGAGGGTCACACATAGCCCAAGCATACACAGTGTATGTGTCTTTGGCATCCCTCAATTCTGCCACAGGAATCTAACTTTTCAGGAAGAAAAGAAGGAAAGGAGGAGGGGGGATTTGTATCCTGCTTTTCATGACCAACAGGCACTTTCAGGTAATGTTACAGCACGAATTCCTTCAGTTCTGAAGGATGCTATGTCCAGACCCATAATCCCTGCTTATGAAATCTCCCCAAAATGCAGATGTGTGCACCCTCTCAGGTATAACTGCAGCCACCTTCTTGCTATTCCTTCAGCTTTTCATTTAAACACTCCGGGGTTCTCCCAGTCATGTAGGGCAGGGTTTGGAACATCCTGCAATTTCTGGAGTGGACTAACCCTACTCATTAAATACTGCCAGTACCTCAACCAGGGTCTTAGGCTGCACCAGTGACTGCACTGGATACAGACATTAACGAGCTGGCTTTGTGCTGGATAGCTCGAGTGCTATCAGCAAACAAGCTACACAACACAGCACAAAAGACACACAAATATCTGCTTTGCCCATCTGCACTGGTGGCCTCACTTTTCTGGCTTCAGCTCCCACCCCTGCAGGGTTCCAGATCGCTAAGGACAGCAGCTCACAGGGCAGGAGGATGCTGTGCTGACTTCTCATGGTTCTTTCTGCCCACACTGGAATTCTGCAGGAAAAACCAACTGAGACTTTAGAAAGTCCTCACAGATTTCTGTGTTGTGTTCAGCAAAATGTTAGGAGCAGCTTTTGAAAAGGCATCCAACAGTAACAGCACATCTGTGTGTGCTCAAACAGAGCCTGGAGGGCAGGAGAGCTGGATGGGAGGGGAAGCTACACCTGGGACCTTCCCCAGTGGGCATCTCCTAGAGACAAAGCTATTTTTGACTGGACTTTATATTTATATTTATATTTATGTTTATATTCTGGGCCAGTAGTGAAAATTACACCTGTACAGGTCAGTGTTTCTTTTCCATCTCAGCATCCTTGTGTGAGCATCGTCCAGCTGCTGATGTGTGGTTTTCTCTTCATCCCAGCACGTGAGCAGGGGCATGCCCAGGGCAGGAAGGAAGGGCTTGGTGCAGGATTTGTCCTTCCCCAGCCTCCAGCAAGCCAGGGCGAATTCCCACTGCTTGACTTTGCCTGCAGAGACAAGCAGACATCTCCCAGGCAGTTACATTTAGGTATTATTTTTCCTTCCTGACTAGGCAGTTAAAAACTCTGTTTATATTTTAAAGAATGGTGGTTTATTTGGGCTACATCCCAAGTTTTCCAAGCCTGGGGCCTGGCACAGGAGCTGATTATGCCTGTGCATGGGGACAGTGCTGCTCCTAAAACACAGTGAAGCAGGGTCAGCTGCTTGCAGGTCCTGTGACTCAAATTTTGGTTTGGCAAGGCAGAAAGCCTCAGCCCTTGAGCAGAACCTCCAAGTCCTTGGTGAAGTGCAGCCACCAAAGGTAGACATGATCACACTCCTGACAAGTCTGAATTCCCATCCTGATGATGAAAACCCAACAAAATTCTATACACCCCAAAATATCATCCCTGCTCTGCCTGGCCCTTCTGGCAGTGCAGAGCTGCACTGTTGGAAGCCTGCTGTGAACCTCTGGCTGTCTGGAGAGTTTCAAGTGCCTAAACCAAGGCTTTGTCCAAATCAGTTTGTCTGGCACACATAAGGATGAGCAGAACCTGCTGAGATCATGTTAATGTGAGGCTGGAAAAGCTCATATTAGGGCAGCTATGATGATCAAAACCCAAATATTTAAAGGGAGAAAATAATTGCTCAGGATGTCTCCAGGTCATTTCCAGGAAGGTAAAAAGAAAGCACACATTACAGGAGGAAAAAAAGCACAACAGGTAATTTGTGTTTACAAAAGAGAAAGAGATACATTCTCATACACATTCCCAGGGCTAAAAGACATGAGCTGCTGCCAGGAATTTCCAACATGGAAACTTTGCCAAGTCCACAGGAGTAGCATTTTAAAAGACCCCATTCACCCCTTCTATTTGCACCTGGATTGCAAAGAAAATTATTTTTCTCCTAGACTCCCTTATCTTTAGAGATGCCAGAGTCAGCTGATCTGTAAAAGGTCCCTTTTTTTGAGAGGGATTGTGGTTTGCTCTCTCTGCACATTTCACATATCCAGCAAAGCATTTATCTCTAAATAAGCACCTACTTCTTTGGGGTCCTTCCTGACTGAAAAACCAGGCAATGGCAGGCAGAAAAGCACTGTGCACCTTCCTATCTTTGCAGCTAAAGGCCTGAACAAAAAATGATTTGACAACTCTGTCATGCTTTTGAGATACCTGAACACAGAAAGGACCTGTGCATTGGACAGGAAACCAAAAGAAGAGCTCAGTGGCTTCCCTAACCTTGCTTTGTGTAGATTTGGTGAATCTCTTCTGTGTGGCTTGGATCAGCTGTGTTTTCTCTGTTTTACAACCTCTACTCCATATCCAATGCCATAGCAAGAGAATGACAGGAACAGAGGTGAGATGATTTGGTCACATAGACAAGATGATGCTATTTGTCTCACATATGTGTGATGGATGTAAGACAAGCCTTTCTGTTGCATTTTGTGAATCATTTCCCCCCCTCTCTGCTTGCTGAGACCCAGCTGTGAGATGCTTTGTGACAAAGATCCCACAATAAGAGATACAAAAAGCACTTATTCCAGAAACTCAAAATACTGCCCTGATTCATCTTTTCAGTTCACATACACTATTATATCTCAATTTTTAAAAAAAAAAACAAAAAACTTGTATTTAAAGCATGGGAATTGAAAAGCACTGGACCTGTAGGTAATAACAGCTCAGTCTGGACCTGGAAAATACCATGCTGAGAAGCAGATTTATTGATCAATCAGTAACAGACCACAGTGCTAAGGTAAGGCATGTGCCTAGGAGAGCAGAATCACATATCTAAAGAAGACATTAATGTCCTCATTTAAAAACTCACTGACACTCAGTGCAGGTCACTGGTGGGCAGCCTGGTTCTACAATAAACCTGGAACCACCTTTAATTCTACTAGACAGAGCAGATCACTTGTACCCATCAAATTTCCTTTCAAAACACCAAATTAGCATGACAGGAAAAAACTCAAACCGATGGCAAAACCCCCATTAATAATTTTCACAAAACCTCACATACCATAAGGCTAGCCCTTGTCTTTTCTAAACACAGTTTGTTTGTACAAATTTCCCCAAAATAACTTCGGTGTTGGGATGTCAGCCATGATCCTGCCTTATACCTCTTAGGACTGAGACCAAATCCTTAAGAAAGCCTTTGCAAGATTCTTCAAGGCCAAAGAAACCAAGCATACAGAAATTTTCCAAGCATGATATAATCCTTGACTAGGAGAGTTTGCAAAATTTACTATACTAAATTGAAAGAAATAAAAATCAACCAGTGGGTCCCATTTACCCAAGACAGTGATAAAAACTGATGTATTGGAGGTGGGTGATAAGGTTTTTACTAACCTTTGTTTTAAACCTTTTACTAAGCTTTCTGTTATCTACTTTTATTGACCATCCTGGCTCTTCAGATTGCCTCACTTGCAATTCCTTAGCTTGGCAGCAGCTCTGACAGTTTTAATTTTTTCTTTATACTCTCAATAGAAGGGGCAAATAATTACTCACCTACTCACCAAATAAAATGTCTTTCTTTTTCCTAAAGCTGACCTGAATTTTCTAGAACTGAAATGCTGCAAGAAGAATAGAATTGCTATGATTCCAGGAGCAGATACAGCCCACCCATCTCCAATTTGGTCAAACATCCCACAGCACAGTTACCTCTAGAGCACAAGGGGTTAGAAAATACAGACAATCTACTGACAACATGTGAGCAGTTCACTTCCCAACAGACTGAAGCACTAAATCGTTTCAAAGCTATTTTTTACAAGTGCTGTTGTACATCTGCAGCCAGACCTATTTCAGGAGCTCAGCATCCAGTCCTCATCTCACACTGGCTTCTCATACTCTGTGCCCCATTGCATGTTCTTTCCATAAACCCAGGGATGGCTGAGAAAGGAGAGGAAAAAACAGCTGTATGAAGATTTTCCTGAGTTTCCAGTTTACAGGAGCATATAAAGGTAGAACTGTCTCTGAGGGAAACAGAGTTTTTGCCTTGAAGAGGCTCTGTGGAGAAACTGAAAAAAGCCTTTTACCAAAGGATGTTTATGCTCTGAATAGTCTGGTTGTCTGAAAGTAAATGGAATGAGGTGGGGAGATGGGAGCCAAAACCCCAGGTGCCACTGCAGCACAGCAACTCTGGCTCTTGCAAGATGTTTCTTATCAGACAGGGCACTTCAAGAGTGCCTCGAAGTGAGCTAAGCACTTCAAGAGAAACCACAATTCTGTCTCCATGCACAAGTCCTACTGCAGTGATGTAAATTAAAAAAACCACAATCCCATCCTAGTCTGGATGCAGCTTTATATTTATATTTATATTTATATTCTGATAAGGAAAGTGGAATCATTTGTTTCAGGAAAAAAGACATCTATTGGTGTATCATTATACTGGGCTGTATTATATTAGACTCTAACTATGCCAGTGAAAGAAAAATGCCACCTCTAAATGACATTATAATGCTGATTTCAAGCCCATACACAGCCCAGGTACTCACTTCTGGGAGCCTCCTGTGTGGCTCCATTTCCTGCTCCTTCCCAGTAGCACTGTGAGGTTACATCTTCCCAGCAATATATTTTGACTGCTCTCTGACTCTCCTGCCCATTCACCTTACCCAAGAAGTTAAACCTGCTTCCCCAGGTGCTATAGGTTAGTCATAAATGTGGAAACTGTTTCTTGGGTACTCCAGAGGAATTCTAGCCCCTATATCCCTGTGGTCTATCCCAGCAGCTGCAAGGGCAGCTTTGTAATAAAATTTTTTTAGGAGTGAAGCCCAGCTGAGCTACTTGCAGACTGGCAAAATGGTCAGAGAAACTACTTAATGAGGGGGATTAGGCTTTCAAAACAGAATTTCAACTCTGTTCTTGAAAGGACATTGCATGGCATACTCCAAAAAGCAGTTTTTCACTCAGGCTCTTGGCCAAGAACTGTCAGAATACCAAATCCATGTTTTCTTTATCCCTCTGTTTCTGGTGACTGCCCCAGTAGAGTACAAATCTTTCTCTGTCAGACTCATTTCACAGGAAGAAAAGGAGCCTGTGTTAGCAAGCTCAGGTTCCTTGGGGCAGGAACAAATCCATTCTGGTGCTGAGACCTTGAACACACACACTGAAAGTCCTGTTGAGCCAGCTACTGGTCCAGCCTCTCCCAAAGCCTGTGGGACAGTTAAGCTCCACATGAAACAGCTCCAGGCATTTGCAGCTCCCTTATCAAGGCAACCTGAAATTAGCACAGTTTAATTTGTCAGGCTGAAAGCTGCAGTGGTTCAGGATCAGCTTCATGTGGAATTCCACAAGATCTGAGAAGACACCAAGTGAAAAACTAACTGGAGGCAGTTATTGATTCAGCCATCTGCCCTTAATTAACTTATATTGATGCCTCAATACCATTGGAATAAAGTATGGATCAAGCCTGAACTTAGGGCTTGTTCTAAAGGACAGATCAAATCTTGAACTAGACCCTTGTAAAGCTCCTTGTTTTCCTCTCTGCCAGCTCACATTTCAGTTCTGGTGTGCTAGTTGGAATGCCAGCCCTTTCCACATTTACCACGGATTGAAATCTGCAGCTGTGTGAGATGTTTTGGGCAGTTCTGGCTGGGTGAGACCCACAACAGCCATCTCTGGTGTGCTGTGCTCCAAAACAGCTCTGAGGACTGAGCAATGTTGATCCAGAAGTTTCCCTACACAATGTATGTTAATACTTCAATATTTTGGAGCAGGATCACTGGAACTAAGTTTGATCACATCAGGATGCATTTATTGAAAGTTTCTTATCTAATGGTTAAGAGATGTTCATTAATTACAGACTATGAGGATACAGGGAGTTGTTTAAAGGTGTCCAGGACAGACAGGGCAGGTGTGGTTTGCACTGGAAAAAGCCAGTAAGTATTCATGCAGTACACCAGCATGCTCCAAAATCCCATCTTTCTTTTAAAAAAGTAATAAGGCCCTTGACCTTACAGTCCTGATTTTAAAAAATCAGCAATGTGAGCAGAATGTAATCAAGGCAGAGATGGCAAAGGGATGTCAGGAAGAACAGCTCTAAAGGATATGAACTGCACCAGCCAGCACCCAGCAATAGCTTTGGTATCCACATTTTAATCAAACCCTCTTTTAATGGGGAAAAAGAAAAGGAAAAAAGTGTGATGGATGGGCATATATTTGTGACAATTTGTTCACCAAAATCAGGGAGAGGTTCTACTTCATATAGCAATCCCAATTAAAGGCAGCCTCACAGAAATCCACAGAGCCCAAGGACAAATGAAAGAGATTCAAACTCAGAGAGTTCTCCAGACTCCAGGGAGACACTGTCCTGCTTCAAGCACCTTGTGTTTTACTCTGACTCTACAATCAGAGCTTGGGAACCTTTAGGAGAGCATAGCTACCTTTTGTTCTTCTGACTAGACCCTACTGGTTGCTGTTCTCAACCAGAAGTGCAGTCATATCTACCAGGTATTTATTAACTCTTCATAAACCAATAAATGCACTCCTCACATAATGTGATTTTAATGTATTTATCCTCTGGTTGCAGCGTTTGCATTCATTGAGGGAGCAGCATCCTGGTTTTGTTTCAGTGGAAGGTGATGGCCACTGTTATGATTTAACCAGCCAGGGGCAGAGCTGTGCTGGGTCAGTCTCCAACACTTGTGGAAATCTTCTGGCTGCCCCTCCTCGAGGCTGGCAGAGCACAAGCATCAGTCTGCTTTTCCACAGACTTTGGCTCCAGTGGTAAAACAGGAGATGCAGTGCTTACGGGTGAGGCAATCAGTGCAGTGTGCAGGGCTGGTACAGCTGAGCTCAGAATGGAAAGTTTCAGATGGGCTGTGAGAACAAGGGGGTGTCTTATGCTACAGCCACCTAAAGCATCAAACACATTTCGTAAGCAAGGAGTCCAGACAAGCCTGCCTTATAAAGCTGAGCTCAGGCAGTCCCTGCTGAGATGGGTCTGGGTCACCTCTCTCAGAGCTGCTAAAGGGAATCTCTGCAAGCTCCTTCTTAGGGTCTTTCAAAGAGACATGGCACAAACTGGACTTAGGATTTTTCTACTCATAAGCTTATTACTGCTGGATCAGACCTTGAGCCAGGCTTCCAAATTCAAAGCCAGGAAGCACAGCAAACGCAGAGTGAAAGGTACTGGGTCTGAACTGGGAGGAGGGATAAAAACCTATAGACTATGCAAAGTACTGTGTACTTTAAACAGCATTGCATGAACCAGAAACTAACATTACACAAATGTTTATTTATTGAGTCTATATTATATCTGTCTTTTAAATATTTTTACGTGAGTTAGCAAAGCCACAAATAAGGTGCCAGAATGAATTATGGAAATAGAGCTGTATAACAACTGCAAATATATCACTCTGTTCTGGTTGTTCACCTCTGTCAACATTATTTAGAACTCATAGGTACAGCTGAGAGAGGACTCTGGCTAATCCTTCTTAGTTATGTAGCTATATTGACTAAGATCAGAAAAATGGAAATTTGTGAATATGGGGAACACAAGCAGAGGTATTCAGGCTCCAAGGATTATTGTTCAGATTTTTGTACCATTTTGTAATTTTAACAGAGTGCCTGTCTACTCTTTGTGGAATATTATTCCACTTGTATGAAAAGTACTGTGAAACGGCAAGTCAATCTAATTAACAGGTCAATATCAAAGAATTAGCAGGAGAAGATAAGGCAAAGCTTACAGAGTAAATACAAAATCACAGAATGTTGTTTAGAAATGTCTGTGTATTTAATTTAAAGACTTATTTCTAATAAAAGTGGGTATGATGGAGGCTCACTAATGGCAAATATTGAAACTCCTAGTTAATTAAAAACCTGTGGCTTTGATAAAGCCGTTGTACAAGAAGATGGAGCTGCTCTGAAGCCTCACAGTTGTAGACACTTCCTTCTCCTTTGGGATCTGTAGGGTTTTTAGCTTAGGGGTCCTAAGGACAGGCTGCTTATACAATTTTTGTGCCAGAACAGAGCAGCACTGATTGGAGAACAGAGAATTCTGCCTTGGGGAAGTAGGGAGCCCTGAAAGACATTATAATGATTAAAATAATAATAATAATATATTGAAAAGACACAAAAATGGAGCTGTGTGCAAATTAGCTTCCTTTCTTGTCCCATCATATTCTTGGTGCTTTTTCAAGTGCTACAAAATGCCAATTCAGTGATTTTGTGTGACTCAAGTCCCCAGGCCCTCTGTTTTGAGAGACAGGGGAAGGCTAATCCTGGGAAGTAGAGACTGCAGCTCAGCAAGAACATCTGCAACATTCAGACTGTCAGGTTGGGTCTAATTTGTTGCTCCTCCCTGTGCTAAAACAAGAGTTGTGTGAAAGTTTCGTGCTCACAGAAATAACATTTATTTGAAAAAACACAACTGGTGTCCTGCTATTTTTTGTATATAATGTCCATACACCAGAGTGTACAAGTTCAAAAGAAAAACGGACATTTTCTGTAAATTAGATACCAGCTTACTCAATAATGATTATCTGCAACAATCCATGATTTTCAAACAGTTTTTAGGGCAACATCCATGATAAAATACGAAAAGGAAAGGTAAAGGTGGATTCCTTGTGTTTTTTATAGGAATCCTAGAGGAATGTTTTCATTAAGGACAAGTCTTTAAAAATAATCAAAATGCATCTCAGCAATGCAGCAGCCCATGATATTTTGAAACAGCTCTGAACATTTAATTTTAATATATTTTTTTTACTCTGTGCATATCTGTTAATTTCTGGATATTCTTTTTGTGTAAGAAAAAGATGACCTGAAGACCCAGATTGACAAACTGTGGCGAGAAGTAAATGCTCTGAAGGAAATACAAGCACTCCAGACAGGTAAAGCAGCTTATGCTGGTCAGTGGTTCACAAAAGTTCTCACTGCCTCTCTTCTTCACTCTCATCCCTCTCTTTAATGGGATTTTATGACTGCTCCATAAAACCACAGTGTGCCACAGCTTTACCAGACAGACAAGTGTTGAAGGAAGCATTCCAGTGAAATCAGGTCTCAGCTAATGGGGAATGAGTGGTGATTCTCCATTGTCAGCAAGAACTACTTTTGTCTTTGCTATGCACTGCTTCAAGCTCTGAGTTTTGTGTCATCAAAGGCAGCACAATGAGGGTTCCTGGGTCTGAGAGTTTAGGTGATCAGCAAGTTAAGTGCCCAGCCTTAATATGAACATATATTCAAATGTGAATGTTGCCATAAAACTTCAAAGTTATATCCACTGTGAGTTCAGAAATATTCTGGACCAACCTGCAGAATCCTTTAAGTATTTAAATAACCAGATGGAAACTTCCAGACAAAATAAGAAGGGTAAATACACATGCAGCTACTAAACAGTTGTGCTTTTTCACAGCTGTTGACACAAAACCTGGCATTTAAACACATAGGAGAGGACATTACATAGGAAATTACATCATTCTCGTGAAACAGAACATATTTTCCTTAGGGATGGTAATATCTGGGTTGTTCAGTTTTATGTCTTGGGTTACATGGAGCTTTTTGGGCTTTACAAAATATTTTTATTTCAAATGTCTTAAAAGAAGGCTTTAGAAGTTTCTTAAAAGAGGGAGCCTATGCTAGACAAGTAACTCTTGTTTAAAAGTAATTCTTGTGTTCCTTCCAGAAGGAGCTTGCGAAGAAGCATGCAGTGGCTTAGAAAGGAAACCAGAACTGGGAGACTTTCTCTCCTCAAAACTTACTTTGAGCTTTATTCTAAATTTATAACCCACACTGTATGACTGGAATCCAAATTTGGCAAAAAGAAACCTATCACCCCCCTAGCTCTGGCTGTCTTTGTTAATGTCCTTGTAACAGCTGAAAAAAGAAGCTCTATTTTTAGCTTATGGACATTTCTAAGACACACCTTAAAAATCTGATTTCTTCTGCTTAAACTTCCTGTGCCTCTTTTCTACATAGAGTGAAATGTGAAATGCTGCCACACACCATTTTGCAGCCCATACTTTCTTCCTAAAGACATCCAGTCCTTATCAATGCCACAACATTGTTGAAGTAAAGTCTCTTTGATCTTTCCCATGAATATAAATTTGCTAAAGCATTCCACATTTAATAAATAGGTTCATTATTTCTCTTTGGCCACTGGAAGGGTTAGAATTTGAGGGTTAAACCCTAATAGAAAATGATGAGTCTGAAAATGCAGCTAAGGAATGCAGTGAATACTACAACTAGAAATATTAAAAACTTGAGCCGTGGGATGTGATCCAAAGTGACTTTCATATCCTGTTGATCAGAGACATAATTATTTTTTTACAAGAACAGATGATAAGAATTAAAAACAGACTACAGAAAACATCAGGACAGAAGATGTACATCAGTACAAGATGCACTTAAGTTATAAACGAAATAATCTGCAAGTAATAACATGAAGGATTCTAAAAATGTCACAGGAGTCTATTCCAAACCTTTGGTACCTTCCTCAGATCAAAAGAAACATGCCACTGAGGAGGGCTTATCTTGCCATCATTATTTTTCTTGGGAGAATTGTTTTTTCACAAATCTGCATTAGGAGAGCTGGAAGGAAAAGTTAAAGGATTCCCTCCTGTGTTCCTGCCCCCACAGACCTCGGGCTGGAACAACCCCAGCAGCAGCTCTGCAAAGCAGTTCCAGTGATAGAGCAGCTGCCAAATGAACCCTCTGGTCCATTTGGACTTTACATCAAGTCTTCCCCAGCAGAAATAAAAGAAAACAGATTTATAAATTTAAATGTCTAGAAGACTGGGTCCAGATTGTCTTGTAAGCTCAGTAATAAGTGTGCACTTTTTAAAAGCATTTATAGATTTAAGCTACATTGCTTCATTTGGATTTAGAGTTTGAAGTGGGAAACTTTGATGGAAAGAAAATAAATTAATACCATGGGAGGTGAATATGCAATCTTCTACAGGTAGAATTACACTTTTATTAATCACTCAGAGATTTGTATTATGAATTTCAAATCTGTATTTTCCTGGTCAGCAGGACAGATTTAATACAGCACATTTATGTCCTGCCTTTGATTGCTGGAAACTGAGCTTAGATAAGATGTAAAAATTCACTTTACTTAAATATCACCAATATTAAAAGACATTTAGAGCTGTCTCCACTATAAAGCCAAATACAGATTTCCCAATAACCAACCTATATCTGGCAATAAAACAAACATCCAGACCTCATCCATTCCATCAGTTTCAAGACTGCCGAAATAAGGAAGAAAATGGGTGAAAGCAGGACTATTTGGTAAAAGGGGCACTGAGAACAGGCCTGGGCTATATTTTAGCAGTCTGTTCCCAAGGGCTGGCTGCACACAGGGTCCTACATGAACTGCAGCACCAGCAGGTAAGTCTGACCTCACTCTGAATTTCAGGCCCACTCTGTGGAGTCAAGAGCCTTCCACTTGCTGAAGGATTTGCCTGCTCAAGTTTCACTGTGCTTTTGGAAAATTATCCTTTGGAGAACCATAACTGAAAGCCAAGGCTCTGTTTGTACTGAACGTGCAAACTCCTGTCTGTTCACAGTGTGTCTTCGTGGGACCAAGGCCCACAGGAAGTGCTACCTCATGTCAGAAGGCACCAAACATTTCCATGAAGCCAATGAAGACTGCATAACCAAGGGGGGGACATTGGCTATCCCGAGGAATACTGAGGAAACAAACATCCTTCGAGATTACGGCAAGAAAAGCGTGCCCAGCGCGTCCGAGTTCTGGCTGGGTGTCACTGACCTGGTCCATGAAGGGAGGTTTGTTGATGTCAATGGCATGGCTCTGCAGTACTTCAACTGGGACCGTGCCCAGCCCAACGGGGGCAAGCGGGAGAACTGTGTCTTTTTGTCTCAGGCATCCCAAGGCAAGTGGGCGGACGAAGTCTGCCGCACTGCCAAGAGATACGTTTGTGAATTCCTGATCCCGTAATTACATCCACACAGGACCACGGCCATGTTTTGGGTTATCAACAACACACTTTTGCTTAATAACTCCTCCCACTTAGAGAGTGGTGAGTGCAAATTATCCCTCTCCTGCCTTGAACTCACTCTCTCCTGGAACACAAGTTTTCTCTATTAATTTATTTTCTATTCATATGCTAAAAAGGTTTAGTGAGTACTCTATTATGCACAGGGATATATGTTATGTTTTGGCCTGCATTGTATCATATTTTGGCATATTACTTCTGCTTGATGTTTGGGTCACTGGATTACACTTCTGTACTTTAGTTAGAGAATACTGCTGCATGGTAATCCTTTCCAGTATGAGCAGTAAGGATCCTCTCTGCTCTAAAGTTTAAGAGGGACTTTGGGATTTTTTGTGAGCTCCTGTGAAAAACAGCCATCATCCTTTACAGAATCTAATTGGATTAATTTGTGGCCAAGAGTTTTACCTATGGGTTAAGAATGCTAAACAAAACAGAAAAATCAGGTGTTAGTTATTTAACTACCAGCAGACGACAGTGATACACTGCCAGAAAAAGGGGGAGTAGCTGTTCTAAAACATCAGTAAGTCCAGGCATGCTTGCCTCTAAATGTCTCAATTATGGTTAAATATTAGATGTCATTTGGAACACTCCCACAGAAGAAACCAGCCTGGGACTAGATCCCACTCTGCTGTGTGAAGCCCTGCTAAGCCTGGTCTCCTGCAGGCTCAGACAGCCTCTGCCATTCACAGGGAGCTCCTGAAAGCTCTGGGAGGGAGACAGGAGCTCCCTTCTGGCACAGCATTCCCACTCACCCACCCCACCCATGGGAAGGGCAGCACAGCCCAGGGGAGCAGGAGTGGGCCAGACCACATGCAAATGTCCAATTTAACACCTGACATGTGAAAATGAAGTAAAACGTGCTGGCTGCTTTTGGGTATTCTGGACCTCACAACAGAGACTTGCCTTCATGTCATAAATAGCAGTTTCTCTCATTTTATTTAAATATTTAAATACATTGCTGCTTGGAGGATAAATCATATTTCTTATCTATTAAACATGCAAGATTTTCTTAAATTATGCAATAAATTTGCAATTACCAGTATTTTAATTGTTGTAGTATTCTTAACAGTTTCTGCACCCATGTGAAGGCCATTCTTTCCTAGAACTTTCCTTAAGGATTCAAAAAGGGTACTTTTTTTCTGCTATTGTACTTACAGGCCACAGGATAAAATTTAGATCCCTGCTGTATAACACAGCCCAAAAGCTGTATAAGAGGTAACTACTCAAAGTATCTGCAATGTGTTGTGTTTAAATGAATTTTCTGACACTTAATGTATTTCTAAAATAGCCTGATTCTGAATTCTCTCATTTACTCCTGAGTTGAAATACAGCAGAAAAGAGGGCCCTAATATATCCCATCTTCTTTCAAAATCTACCAGCATTTGCTAAGGTTGGGGTAAACATTTTTGTTACCTATATTTGTACACGATTAAAAGTCTGTATGGCTTCTTAACCTCTGATCTGTGTGAAATAAGTCAGTATCTCAGCATATCCCTACAGCTACAGCCAAACTGAGAATTCACCACAAATTCCATACCTTGTTTAACTGGCACAGGACGACATCTTCATAGGCTGTTTTGCTGGGGTACCCATTATAAAGAACGTGAGCTCCTTCATGGAGGTTCCCTAAAAGGTGTAAAATTATCACATAAAAATCTAATTGTTAAAAAATACTTTCTGGATGATCCTCTAAGAAAACATTTATGACCTTGAGACTGACAATAAAAACAACCCTGTGACAGCAGATGGTTCTTGTGGAGAACCCAGCTGAGTTTTTGGGATCAGCACAGATTACACTGCAGAATCCTGGAATTTCTCCTCCCAAGAATGGAGCTTTTGAGATAAGAGACAGGTAACAAAGAAAACATCTTCAGCTTTCCTTTCTATCCTCTGCTGTAGAAACACTGTGATACATGGAAGACAATGGGCTCATAGAAATTTTATAAGCATATAAACCTAATAATTTTGCCTGCACAGCACAATAGTTTTATATATAAAAATATTAAATATATTTGCCAATATATGGTAATTAAGTAGCATCCATTGGACCTTGCTAATATACCAGTGGCAGTAGGAGACTTTGATGTAGTCCCTGTCCACCAGAGACAAGCTTTGCTGCCTTTTTTCAAATTTTTAAATCCAGATTTTTTGGTCTTCATTAGATGCCCTATGAAACTCGATTCTACTAGTGTTAAAATAAAATCAGATGGTTTCTTCAGAAATATAAACTGTACCTGCTCACATGTGTGTACATGCAGCTGATCAGTAATGGTAATGACTACAGCCTAAGTCCAGGAGGCACTTCTAGGAACAGTTAATGAAGATGTTGCTAATAGCATCCTACCTGAGCAGTGCATACCATAAATCATTGTACCTCAACCTGAACTCTGATGGTTTGCCAGCCACCACCTAGTACGCTGCAAAATGGTCTCTCCCCTTTCAAAAAAATCAATCCTCTGCACGTGACCAAGCAATCAAGTCAAAGAGACATGTTAGTATGAATAACAAAAATTAATAATAAACTCATATGAAACACATTATGGCAATGAGACACAAAATGAGGTACAAAATGCTCCATTTTCCACAAGACCAGGCAATCAGCACTTTGCTCAGGATAATAGGTGGCCCATGGTTTTCAGAAAGGTTGAGAAGTACTCTAAGCCCAACAGAAAAGCTTTTTCTAGCTATAAGCAATTTACTGGTTGGCTGGTCCATGTAATAACTGTTTACTAAAGAATACATTAAGCACTCTGTAACCTTTAACAAATTATTTACAAGTGCTAATTAATGAAAACCATCCTTTTGTTAGCATGCTGTCAGTATGATTAATCTGTTCTTAATCTCATCTGAAAGACAGATGCCCCCGATAGTCTCATTGGGCTTTCTTGGCAAGTGGGGTTATAAGTAGGTGTGAATAAACAAAATTACATAGGAAACATTGATTAGAAGGAAATGATTACCATATGAACTGGGAAATTCTATTGAAATATGGAGGGAAAGTGATCAGAATAGAATGTTCTGGAGACTCCAGGTTTTTTCCCCAGGCATTGAGTTTGTAGTGTTGCATTGAAAGAAGAGAAAAAGATCTTTGGTGGATAGGCAGGGAAATGTCAACCTTCACTCGAGGTACAGATGTTCTTCATTATGCAGGGTACAAAACCTTGGACAAAGAAGCTCATTAGTAGAGCTGGGTGAAGAATGGGTTGTCTGGTTTTGTGGTGAAACCAAAAAAAAAGAGGAAGAAAATTGATCACAAGTGTCCTTAGCTTCCATGTCAACCAGGTGGTATTAAAAAGTGGTTTTAATACCTTCTTTTTGCCACAATACAGTAAACTTTGCTGCAGTTAAGAACCCCTGCTTCTCTTACCTGTGCTTCTTGCCATCCAACTGCTTGGCAGAGTATTTACACCCCACAGGCATCTCTGCTTCCCTCCTGTGTCAGGAAACAGGGCTGATCCTCATTCCTCTGCACGATCAAGACACAGCTGACTCTTATTGAGGAAAAATTAAATAGTGCCTTACCAAGCTCTTCTTCCAAAGGGATGACACTTGATGTTAGGAGCTGATGAATCATGTGAAAGACATTCAGAAATACAATGTTTAGCTGAGAGGGATGAGATCTGCTTTTTAACACTCTTCTGTGCTACATTTGAGTATCTCAACCACTTGCTGAATATTTGTAGCAGAAGATCCCCATTAGAGGACTGTGTGTAGCTTAGGGCTACAAAAGTGTGTGCTTGAAGACATTTATTAACATACTTTGGGAATTTCTTGTTACCATCAAAGATAAGAGTAATTGTGAAGAGTTTTATGAGTTTGATCAAAGAGTTAAAATGCTGGATTCTCTCCAACTATGGAATAGGGGTTCCAGCATAGAAATGTTTGTGCCAAGAAAAGCAATTTAAAAATTGAATAATGAGAACACATTGTTAACCATTACTGTTAAAAGATCTATTTTTCATTTTTAAAGGCTACACAAACACAGACTATTTTTGGAAGTAACTCTCCCTTCAGTCCCTCTTCAAACCCACAGAATATATATTTATATTCTCATTCAGTAAGGAAAGGTCAACACCTTAAATCAAACATTATGTGCAGTCAAAGCAAGATTTTCAAGGGAACTCATGACCAGGTTTTAAGGAGTACATTCAGACCCGAGGCCCAAGGTCCAACAGTGTTCAACACTCAATAATTGAGCCCTTTTGAAAGTCCAGCTACTTCGTGCCAACATGATATTCTAGCCTTTAGAAATTTTTTTCTCTGATAGAGACACACCAATGCACTGTGTTTTCCAGATCATTATGAACCAGCTGAAATGAAATCAAATGCAGCCATTACTTTGCATTTCCATAAATGTTTTTTTTTTCTTATTAGATTATTTTAAAATTAAATTAGTAGATTAGGCAACTGTGACTGGGTTTTTTTTCTTACTGAATTATAGGAGCAGTAGATACCAGGAATGTAAATGAATGTAATGGTAGCCTCTTACTGACTTCAAACTGATTTTCAGGCAGAACAAGAATTAGCTGGAGGTCCACAAAACAGTCCAGTGAATGGCATACAACATGCATAGGGGAAGAATTCCCAGAGTCTTACCAAGGAAACAAAGTTGTGACTGCAGACCAGGTGTGATGTGCTTCACTGGCATGACAGAGATTCAGAGAGGGACAGAAAGAAAACTAAGATCAACAGATAAACAGTGACCCAAATGGAAACAAGAGGGGGTGTAGAATGACCTATGGTACTTCTTTATGCAAATGCATTACTTCAATTATTTGAAAATACAAGGTGGATTCAAATCCCTCACAAGTGAAATGTCACTATGTCAGTCAATTGTTAATAGCAAATATCAGAATCAGGTCAAGATTTTTCAGAGTATTTAAAAATAAGTTTATTGCAGTTTACTGCACTAACTTATCTAATGTATTAAAGTCTTGTTTTCCTTGACATAATTCAGCAGCTAGCCTGTGGAAAAATAAAAACTCCACTAAAGTATTTTTGTAGAATATCAGATATACTGGTTTTTTTTGTAGTAGTAAAGGAAATTCACCAGGATGCTACCAATTCACCAGGATATGGAGCTGACAAGCACATCCCATGCTGTGTTGCCTGATTTTGTCTCAAGACTGCTCCAGCCAGAGACTTGACAGGGTTTTGTGTTGTCAGTGGGTAGTAAAGCTAAACTCTGAACACAGAGCTGAGGCTGCTGTGACCCACTGCCCAACTGCAAGCTGCAGTCTTGAAAGCAGATGGCAAGCAGAAAATGGTCTCAGATAAACCCTGACAGCTCTTCTAAACGGTTACATGAAAACTTGTAGTAGACTTAAGTCTGGTTGTGTTAATTGCTAATCCTAAGTGCATTAGGGTGTTTGACAGGAGGGGAGAAATTCTGGTAATATGAAACAAATATTATGATATTTGTCTTTATTATTTGGTGGGTTTGTAAATGAAGTTGTATGGTTTCTTTCCAGAGTATTTTCATACGTACTGTAAACTACTATCTTCAAAGAGAAATGTGTCATAAAGCAAAGCATTCTGCACTGTAGGCTGGGCATCTGCTGACAGGATTTTGAAAATCAAAATTGATGAAAATGATTTGTTAAACAATTGAAATACAAAGGGCAGAGACAGGGTGCTGTCAGAGTGCTTCTAGTCCTCAGGATCCACATTCTCAAACCAATTTTGCCACATACGAGATACCTCCTCCAGGAGGGTTTCCAAAGTGTCTGAAGTGTTTAAAAAAAAGGGCAAGCAAGCTACAAGAGGATCCAAGAGCCCAGGCTGTGCCAATTCAGTGCTTGCTGACAGTGAAAGGTGAACTGAGGTGAACCCCAGAAATGTCTGAGTCCTTGCCTGGTTCTACAGGAACTCTACTGCAGAAAACCTGCTGAGATGCAGCCGCAGTTGGAAAAGCAAAGCAGCGGCAGGATGGAAAATCAGGGCAGTGACTCTGAAAGATCAACAGAGACTCCAAAGAGGGTCTGAGGGCATTGAACTCTGGTCAGAAAAGCTCCGTTATCTGCTGAGGCAGAGCAGACATGAGGTGGGCACTACCCCAATGTACTCCAGAAGTGAAAGACACTATTTCACCTCAGAGCAGGTGAGTCCAGGACTCCCGGGGACAGCAGCCCAGCTCTCCTCAGGGATGGCTGGGGAGCTGAGCTGCTGGAACACCATCCAGAGATCACAGCGTGCCCAGCACCTCACGGGATGCACTGGCTGCTGCTCCTGCAGGGACAGGCTTTGTCCTGTCTCAAGCCTGGGGCAGGGCAAAGCCAGGGCTTTGCTTCTACTGGGGCAGAGCCTGCTTTTAACAGCTTCCAACCCAGCAGCACCCCCAAACCGGAAATAACCCTTAGACCCTGGCTGAATCACCCACATCCAGGAACAAATTCCCAAAACAGATGCAGCCCACATCTGGCAGCAACACCCAAACCAAGCAGCAGCCTCCAAACACAGCAGCACGCATCTGACACACACAGAAACACCCCCAAACCCTGAAGTTTTGCCCCCTAACCAGCAGCAACCACCACACCCAGGCACATCCCCAAAATTTGTTGGCAATCTCCAAACTCAATTAACACCCCCCAGCTCAGGGAACACCCATATTCCTGCACATCCAGGAAGAACCATCAGAGACATCACTGAACCAGGCACCTTCCCTCAGGCCAGGAAGCACCCAAAGCTAACAGCACTGCCCATCAGGCTGAGCTGTGCCATGTCCTCCAGCCAGAACAGGGAAGGCACTGTCAGTCCCAGGGATGAAGAGCATCCACTGGTCCCATGCCCTCGAAAAGACAGAGGAGGATGACTGCAAACGAGAGGGGGATCCCCCAGGGCAGGTGAAAAGACTTTATTGTGCTGGGTGAGAGAGGCCCAGGCTCGGGGCTGGTGTACAGCTGCTCCTGGGGCGGATGTCTGGACGGCTGTAGGGCTTCTTCTCCCGCCGCTCCTGCCGCAGGAGGTGCCGGGTCCGTATGGGCCCAAAGTGGGAGTGCCTCTCCCTCTTCATGGCCAAGGTGCAAGGGGAGCCCCCCACGGCAGGGTCCTGCTGCACCATGGCCAAACAGGGCAGGGCAGTGGCGAGGGCGTGGAGAGCCTCTGCCAAGCCAGAGGGAGCAGCAGGACACGAGCAGAGCCCCTGCAATGCCCTCCTCCCGCAGCAGCCCCGGGCAAGCTCCTTCCTTGGCACCTCCGCAGGTCACACTGGCACCCAGCATCCTTTTAACACTGGCTCGGGTAATGATGTCACAGTGGCTGCTGTGCCATCACCACTGCCCATCTGTGTGCACACACTGCCCCCCGTTTGGAACAGGCACCGTGGTGATGTCTGAGCACAGGGACAGGGACAGCTGTGGGGGATGTGGGGAGCACTTAGAGGGGGGACTGGGATGTATCAAGCAGGGAACTGGGGACCTTGAAAAGGCTGGGGCGTGGTGATGTCAGGAAAATCTAGAAACACCAAAAGTTTATGTCCAAAAAGGAGACAGAGTAGTCCTTCAACTCTTTTCCCATAGAAGAGAGGCTATTGGGCCACACGTCCGTGGGGTTTTCTCTCTCAGGGTTTTGGAGGCCGCAGCCTCCTTTTATCCCTGACTCCCAGCAGACGCTGCCCTCTCCCTTTCCCCGCTGCTGAGGCACTAGGAAGGTACAGACTTCCTGAATCGCCTACCACATATCCCCCCTTGAACCTACTGTTTTACCCCAAAGTTCCGAAGTCCAGGCTTCTGCAGACCCCCTTATTTCAGGATCCAAACTGCCCGGGCCTGGTAACAAACCTGCTGCCCAAAGTCAGTAGAGACATTAAAACTCATTTCAAAGATGCTAACACATAATTTTACTCATCGAATTATTCGTAAAGACATTAGTAAAGATGTGTGCTATCAGTGACATTCAAGTGTGGCATAGGACTATGCAGGCAAACGTGCTTGGCAAGCTCAGGGATCAGCAGCTCTGTGCGTGTGGGGCGCTGCTGGCTGCTCTCCGGAGCAGGTGTGTCATGAACTATGGAGGGTGCCGAGTGGGACGGGGCAGGCAGGTGGCAGCGCTGTGCTCGGCGGAGATAACCCCGCCAGCCCGAGGCGGGGCCGTGCGGGCACCCCCGGGCAGAAGGGACACCGCGTCCTGCTGCCGCGGAGCGCCCGGGCCGGAGCCCGCCGGCCATCGGCACCGGGAACGCGAGCTGCGACACGCCGCTGTCGCGACATGGACACAGGGCTGGAGCAGGCGAGGCTCGGTGAGCGCCGGCCTCGGAGGGTGACTGAGGTCCCTGCCTGGCCCGAGGCCTGCGCGGTGCCGGAGCCGCGAAGGCCGTGCCGCACCCCAGGCCGAGATCCACGGAGGCCGTGCCCCGGGACCGGCAGCCCGAGCCGTGCCGTGGCCCAGGCCCAGAGCCGCGAAGAGCCCCGAGCCGTGCCCTGCCCTGCCCCTGGCTCGGAGCCGCGAAGGCCGTGCCCCGGGACCGGCAGCCCCGCCGGAGGGCCCCGCAGCCCCGGCCCGGCCGCGGCACCGCAGTACCGGACAGCACCACAGGGCGGCAGCACTGCCTCCGCTACACCTGACACTTAGGCCGTAGGAGACTTGAAAAACAGAAAAACCGCAGCGAAGGCACTTCAATTATCACAGAGGCATCGTTATTGGTCAATGTATATGTACTAAGGTTATATTTGCAAAACCAAATGGATCTAAGAAGAATATAATAATGTAGGTTATTTGCAAGTCAATTCTTATATTAATATAGTTATATATAAAAATTATAAACTTTAGTTGTGTTTTTTTTCCCCACCTCTCCCTCCTCTGAACTGTGTCAGGCATTTTGGGGCTATAATCTCCCTTTTCTGACAGACCCTGTATGACACCCCTTCCTCTCCCCCCACCTGCTCCTCCACCCTCTCACTCCCTCCCACTGATATTGGGGGGCCCTCAATGTCCTCACTAGGGAAGGCTTCAAAACACAGGAAAATTATTTCACTGAATTCCTTAGTGCAGGAGAATGTTAAGCTCACATATGATCAAAAATGCAACTGCACTTATAAGCAAGTCCCCAGGAATGCTCTTCCTCATGAAAACACTGATCAAAAACTGCTTGAGGCCAGAAGAATGTTCTTGGACAGACTCCTTATTTACACTGTTCTTTATAGACTGCCTTGAGCTGCTAAGAATGTATGGCTAAACCCACTTTTTGCTTCCACTTCAGAGAAGAAACCTTGTTTCTTAAACAAAAACTAGAGGCTTTGTTACACCTATTTTTTTGTTACTTAACACCTCTTAAATAACTCACTAGAGATTAATCTAACAGAAAAAAAAAAAAAAACCCACCAAAACCAAACCAACAAAACACCATCCATTATATATTTAGGTGTTAAGAACAAAATAAGCAAAGGACAACATCTGCTCTGCAGCTGTTTTTTTCAAGTAGGTAATTTCTGTTGTCATCAGGATGCAGAACAAGACCAAAATACAGATTACATCAGCTCTTCAGTGTTTTTACACCAGGTACAGCTTTGCTAATACCTGTTCTCAGGTGAAGGTTATAATTAACCACAGTTGCAGACAGGTTCTAAGGGCACTAATGTGTTCAATTAATAATTACATGAACAAGCCACAATTACAACAACTATCAACTCAATAATCAACAGTTACATCAATTGTTTAATTAACAATAATACAATTCTTATCAGAGGGGAAAGGAATTTCTCCTCCCAATTATTCATCACTTTCTGTATCGCTGTCTTCTGAGGACTCGAACCAGTCCTCAGATCCTGCAGGAGGGTAACTCAGTTTTGCAGAATCTGGAAGTGATTAACAAAGTGTAACATTTATAAACCAGGACAAAAAATACATGGTACTATTAAATGACCCAACCCAGCAAGCCCCAATGCTTTTGACTACAAACTAGACCAAAACACTCAGAACCCCTTCTATCTGCCCTTAGTCTGTGCTAAGCTGATCTGAAAGTGCCCTGCTGCCTCTAGTTCACTCTAGAGGTCCTCAGCTCTTTTCAGAGAATTTCAGCAACCTGCTGAAATAAATATTTCAGATAAAGCCAATGCAAAAATGGGAGTGCTGATCATTTTATGTATTATCAACAGAGACTCGTTCAATCCTTACCAACTGTAAAAGGCCTTTCATCTTCAGACTCTTCCCAGTGTTCAAAATCTAAGGACACGTGAACATTCTGTTGACAAAAACACTGTTTGAAATACCTGCTCTGATGCACAGCAAACGTGTTCAGAACATTCAGTAACTCTCAAATTAATTTTCCCTTCACCTTGTTCTTCAGTAATTTGCACCATGCTCCTTTTTTCTCTTTTACCAGTAAGATCACAGCTTCTGTATCCTTAATCACACATGTGGACTTCTCTGCAATTACTGACTGATACAGCTCCAGGTCAGCCACATAAAGTTTGCCTTCTGAATAAGCACTGCAATATAAAAGAAGTTTTAAAAAAAACTAAATCCAAACAAAGACACTTTGCTGATTATAGTGAAGTTTCTTAAACCTACCTGAAAGCCACCTTCTCTCTGGAGAACTCACATTTACTGTCAGCTGCCCTCAGTATTTGTACCTTCAGTGTCACAGTCATTTTATCCTGAAGCCACTTAATTTGTGGATGACAGCTGAAAGAAAGTTCATTTAATAGGTAGTTTCCAAAGCAGAAAACCACTGAGGTTTAACCAAGCTGTTTCACACAGAGGCAGAATTTGCCCATGAAGTCACAACTCAGCCAAGGAGCCTGGGCCATGCAGACCTGACACCAGCAGCAGTGCCAAGCAAGCAGGTGATGGGGCACCAGTCAAGCTTCCTACAAAAGCACCACATTCCAAGTCTTTGGAGAAGCACATCTACAAGTTCCATGGGGAGACACGCTCCAGACTTCAACACCCACAAGAATCACACTTACTGCCTCACTTCAGGATGCCACCATAGTCTGCCCTTGAAGTGCCAAAGGAAAAGCTAACAGCAAAACCAACCTCCAACAGACAAAAGGAACTTTTCAGCTGACCACAGAGAAAGAACAATCCCATCTGGCACTTCACATAAGAGCAGGACAGGAACAAATCACTATTTTCTTACCTTTTCTGCTGATGCACAGTAGAGTCTTCTGCTTCTTTTGCTTGTACTACATCATCTAAAATTAAGGCATCCAGAAACATCTTTTATACTTCCCTATACTACGGAAACCAGGTACTTCCACAATTCCCCTATACCATCATAAAAATAACTTGCTAGCAACCAAATTACTGTCTTTGTCCTTTATATTGTATACTTACTGTCCTGAAAGATTTAATAAAGCTAATAATTCAACTAAAATTTTTAATTATCAAGACTACTGTAAGAAGGTTTTAAAAAAACCCTAATCAAACATGCAGTTTTCCAGCCCAGGTAAAGGTTTTTTCCAGTTTCAAAACATTATTTATTTGACACCTGAAACATCACATTTTGGAAATTAATGGGGAGTTTCAGGAATGAAATGACTAATACTGGTGTCAACACCACAGCTTGAAACATGGCATTAGTGTGACTATTACCAGGGGAAAAACAGCCTTCCATAATAAGCACTCCAGCCTTTTTATCTGCTGCAACTTATTCACCTTCCACTGCTCCAAAATCATGTGTCAGCTGCTAGCAGGTAATCCTGTCCCCCTGTTATGCCAAAGCATTTCTAATCCTCTACTGACACAACAGTAAGCATATCCTTTAGATTAAAAAGATATGGAAGAGGGGGAGGGAAAAGCACAATTTTCTGCCATCCTGAATCTTGGGAAAAAAACCTAACCTCTCAAGACAACAGCATTATTATTCACACTCATATTTCAACGGATTTCAACTCCCTTAAGCCCTGTGGCCTTGGACAGCAGAGCTCTTGTCCTAACTACAGCAGAGATCTCCTGCTTCCATGTTGGATTCAGAGCCAAAGAATTCCAAGTGTCTGAAGGACAGAGCATTCTCCAAACAGCCACACAGTTAAGAGCAGCAAGAGTCACTCTCACAGCATCTCCGGACTGCTCACTGGAATGCAGCTCTGGCTGACTGCAAACATCAGTCACATGGTGCTGCTCAGTACACCCAGAGCAGCCTGCAGCTGCCAGGACGACTGCTAGGTTGATATCAAGCACCTAACTTGAATTCACATTTGAAAACTTCTGGAAATAATGGAAGGCTTACTGCTTGGACGAGTCACAGAACTGTTACAGCTTTCAGCAGAACTTTCCTGTATCGATGTATCCTGTGGACTGGATGCCTCCTCCGGACCAGCTGTGTCCTCTTTTGTGCTTCTGAACACAAGACAAAGCAGTTTTAAGAGAAAACCCAGAAATGATAGTCAGCTTCACTTTGCCTCCCCTTCTTTAAACTTACCTTACTAACAAAGCCTGTACTGAGGTTCCAAATTTTTCAACAGTAGTCTCGGCCTTAGTGGGTCTGTAAAAAAATGATCCAAGCAGTCACATCGCACACATTTCAGCACACAGCATCACACTACAGTTGTCTGGTCCCCATGGAGGTTACCAACCTTCCTTTCCCAGGAGAAAGGAATAAATGCAAACAGGTTGTGCCTAAGATACCAGATGTTTACTAACTGGTGAGCATCCAAATCAGCTTCTGAGCATTGTAAATTGTAACAAAAGCTGAATGCAGACTCCATACTTTAATTACTAACTTGCCTGTCTACATCAAATCCTAGGTTAACATTTTGTAGAATTACAACTTTATTTTCCTGTAGTTATGGAGCTGAAGACTAGTTAATGGGAAGAAGACACATTACACAACTGTTTCTGCATTTAAATGAAAAT
The DNA here is from genome assembly GCA_024734035.1 of Alethe castanea. Lineage (NCBI taxonomy): Eukaryota > Metazoa > Chordata > Aves > Passeriformes > Muscicapidae > Alethe > Alethe castanea. Next base: position 4,577,747 of record JANRGV010000008.1, on the reverse strand, counting down.
AACTGTCAGCAACATTAATTGTATTCAGTTAAATAGAATTTTTCTCTTAATAAAGTATATGCTGAACAAAAATCTGTGAACACTTACAAATGCTCCAAGGTCTGTGCATGATCCAAAACTGCTATCTGTCTGCACAACTTCTGAATTTCTCCTAGATGTTCAGGATTGTCAGTTCCCAAACCCGTTGACAAAATCTCAGTTCGAATGTTGTACTCATTGATCCACATCTTCATCGTGGGGAGATTGGTAACCCCAACCTTAATTACACAACATCATAAAGGGAAAGCACAGCTCTTCAATGGTCTGTCTCCAACTCAAAGCTGCTCTTTTAGTCACACTTCAAATGTAGCCCTACTGACTAATGCCTGCAGGCAACTTGGTTTTCCTCATTTTTAGAAAGGAACCTCCCCATGTTTAATTGTTTTCCAAGTACCACCATCATTTGCATTGTGACAATGGCTCAGGTAACTGGCTGTCTGCCCTACCAGAACCAGGATGGCAATTAAGTAAACAGTGCCAGCCCTGATCATGCAAGTAACAGCCAAACTATACCTCATGCAGTAAAGAACTGTGAGTCATGAACAACCTGAGAACAGCTGAGGGGCTGGGGGGCACAATAAAAAACCCCAAAGCCTAGAAATTGGTAAAAGATTGAGCTACATCATATAGGAACAGAAGCTACTGAAAATTATGACTTCCAGATCATTTTCTCTTTCCAATCCATTTTTCACTTGACTTGCTCCACAAAACCAAGAAGTCTGGTGGATGTTAATGGATGTGAAACAAGAAAAATCCAAGAACAAGAGCACCCCTTTTTCCTGTTCTGATCAAGGAAATGAAAAAGAAAAGCTTCAACATTTTTTAATCTGCAGAAAATTTCAGACTAAAACTGACTGCAAACTAGTGTAAGAGCTGTAATAGTCTTAGAATTATAAACAGAATAAATTAAGTCTACTTCAAGAGCTGTTTGGTATCAACAAACCATCTTGGAGGATCCAAGTTTCATTCTTCCAGAGGAATGTCACAAACTGCAGAACTGACTTCATAAGGCAAACTACTGAACACTAGCAGCTCCCAAATACCCTTCTATTACTAACTTTGTGGAATAGTCTTGGACCATGTGCAGATATACTAATATTTCCCAGTGCTGCCATTCTATACCTACCATTGGGTCAACCCAGACTGTCCTTCCCAAGGTATGCACCACTTTTGCATGATGAAGTTTTCCTTTAATTTTGTGATTAATGTGATCAGTCACCTAGGAAAAACAAGTTGTCACTGCACTTGAGATGTATGGATACTAACAGAGCTTTACAGTCAATTTACATACAATGAAACAACATCTTATTGAGCTTACAATGAAAAGCGTATTCAACAAATAAATAGTTTTGAGTAAACCAGTGGAACACTTGAACTTAACTCTAAGTTAGAACAGTATTAGCCTTCAAGGAAAGAGTTTCCTTAATGGAAGATCACTCAAACACAGGTCAGTTTAGAGAGGCTACACTTCTCCTGTTCCTCCTCCAGAATCCAAAGCAATGAGAACATATTCTAAAAGAAAGGCATTTAAACCAGAATTAAAAAAAAAAAACAAACATGAACTTCACTGTATTATTTAACAGAAGAACAAAAAAAGGCAACTGACCTTCTTAGAATATGCCCCAATAGCACGTATTTAGTGTCAGTACTAGTCAGCAATGTAATTTGGTACCCAAGTTTATAGTTTGTAACTGTTTTCTTGTAAAAATGACGGGGAGAGAGAAAGTAAAGAGCATAAAGGAAATACCATGCAAAACTTGCTTATTACCTTTGGATGCCATTCAACTTCATTATCAATGGGTTTTACTCTACAAACTACAATTTCCACAGCCTGAGGTGGCAGACTCTGAAACTTCGCAGGTAAGTGAAGCAGCTGATCACTATTCACTTGACTTGTCCTGCCTTCATCTATATATTTAATTGTGACCTTATAGACGTTTTCTTCATGTTTTGCTGGAGTCTCTACCACCTGAACCCTTCATATAGTAGGAAAAGAAACACAGAATTATTATTCATGTAACCAGTTGTGCAGAGTAATTTTCAAACCTGCTCTCATTTTAAAACTGGTATCTTCACTCTGTAACTGAGTGCATGTGTGGGGAATCATCGCTTGCCATTCAGGAACTCAAAGCAGGAAAAAGCTTTTTAAAAGCCTTATTGGCATAGCAGTGATTTTTTTGCTGCTTCTGAGGATGGGCTGACTTTTCTCTTTACCCAACAGTCAAGTTTCTAAAAAGCTTAGTATAAATACATGCACGTGAATAAAGTAAAAAGCCAACAAAATTTTACCTGTGGCAATTGGCTCCTTCACGTAACCCACACAACACTGACTTCTCCACGGTGTTAAGAGAAATCCTATGCCCTGGTACCTTGAAATAATCACTCATTTCTTTAGCAAGAATTGTATATTGGTCCTTTTGTTTCTTGACTATTCGACCAAAATAGTTTGTTGCATTTATAATGAGGAGAGGCAGGATCTGAAAGGATCAAATACATCAGCAGAAAGGAGGGGTGGATGATTGCTCAAATGAATCAAATTTATGTCTATATATATATAGATCACATACCTCTTTCCAGCCCCAAAAGATGTTGCTGTACACACACATTTCAGAAAACAGTTGTTTGTTATTATTCTCAATCCTAACTGCCCACAGTTCAGTCAGCAGTGGACAGCAATGCAGGCAGCAAGAACTGTTGGGTGGCAGGTGATGATATTCCACGTCAGTGAACACCAGTGAGTTCTGCCAATTATCTGCCAGGCCACTCAGCACTCACACATTCTGCACCACTCCAGCTCCACTCTGAACACTCTCCAGCCTCACAGGGAGTTTTACAAGAGCTGATTGCTTTTTTTGCACCAAAATGACTGAAATAAATGACAAACACACAGCTGTGCACATCAATGCACAAAAAGCTGCTGTGAGTGCACCTCAGATAAAGGCCAAGTCTCAAAGGGAGCTGGAGAAACAAACTCTGACTGGGACATGGAGAATCATCATAGCAAAGTCAACCTTATAGCCATGAGGGTTTCATGAACATGGAACTACTGAAGTCTAAGTAAAACAGCACTCTGTAGAAAAAGAGTCTTCCAAAGCACTGATATTTTTGAAGGAAATAACTCAAATGTTCTACCTACATGAAAGGAGTTCCCCATTTCTTGGGCATACTATAAATAAACATTCTCTAATCCCAAGGCCAGAAAATGCTCCATTTTCAGGAAGTTTGCACCAACACGTCAGCTAAGAAAAAAATCCTTCAACTGCTCTTCACTCCCACAGATAATTCTGTGTTTCCTCTACAAGAAATATTATTTCTAGAAACCTCCATCTTTGGTAATTTTGATATATATATATTTTTGATACAAATTATAAAGGGAATAAATACACAGCACACAAGTTCTCTTCCCACAAAATACGAATCTTCAAAGCAGAATAGCCTGAGGTAAACTCAGAATTACCTGCAAAATTGTTCCAGTTCAATCTAAGGACACAAGGAACATCTGGTACACTGATTTATGCAAGGGAGAGGGGCAAAAAGCTAGAGAATAATGAACAGTCATGACAAATGATATCCACACCACAGTAAAATTAAGGGAACACAAAAAAAATGAAGTAACATGCTAAGTAGCTGGCTAAGACCTGTCCTCTTGGTACCCAAGCCCAAGGAAAATTGTAACTTACTGTCACACGTTCACGTGTTTCTATCATTTCATCCGTGATATTCTGGGCCATGTCTATTGAAAAATTAATTTGATGACGATCTGGACACTCTGTTCTGCTCCTACATTAAAAAAAAACAGGTTTAGAAAAAAAGCTCTTTGCTTTCAGTTGTAAACTACTGTTAAGTGACTTGCAACAGGCAACAGAAAAAAATAAAAAAAACATGAGCAAAACTTGTTTTAGATAAAAGCATCCAACAGGAAAATTCATTAAGAAATCAGCCAGCAATCATCATTCAGGGCTGGTATTTCCTTACCTGCAAATCCCAAATGTTTTAAGAGAAGCACACAGGGGCCTTGAAGATTTCTCCTTTTCCTCAGATTCTAGCACCCTGGCAGTCAAATCATAGAATTCTTCTGGAATTTCAGTTTCTGCATGCTTTAAATAGCGGAGAATCCCAGGTGCATGACAGGAACTGTTCTCTGTCAGGAGAATGACTGACTTGGCCTTAGTATGGTCCTCATCTACAGCAGAATCCTAGAAGTAATAAGAAATATTTTGGAAAACGTTGATACATCCACCAGCAGTAATCCCATGCAGCATTACCCAGCCAAGGTTCACCCAAACCTTTACCCCAGTGCAGAAGTTGTCACTCATGCTTTGCAGGCGCTGCCCAAAGACTCCTGGAGACGGGAAACTGAAATGGATCACACAAGTTGCATCTCTGATTCCCAAGGACTGCAGGCAGTCATCTGTTAAAACTAAGCACATGTTACACACAGATATGTAACTGCAGTAATTCAAACATGGGAAGGATCACATCACATGCACCATGGCTGATTTCCTTCTGACTGGAAGATGAAGATGGATTTTTCCCCAATATACTCCTATAAGGCTTTTTATTTCTCCAGTCAATAAATCTCATCAGCATATGGCAGACACAGCATTTCATGCCAATCTCACAGAATTCTCTATTTCCTGTCAGCACCAGAGAATACAGAGAATTCAGCACTGCCCAGTAATTCACAGGAGTTAGACAGGAGACAACTGAAATAATGTATGAACCTACAAAGCAGAAGGAAGTCCACCTTCTGTTTTTGTATAACATGGAAAACAAATTGAGTTTGAAAATGGATAAAGGCCTTTGTTACTGCAAAAAAAAAATTGGAAAAAACACTAACACCCAAATGAATGTACAAATTTGGAAAAAGAAAAAGAAAAAGAAAAAGAAAAAGAAAAAGAAAAAGAAAAAGAAAAAGAAAAAGAAACAGAAAAAGAAAAAGAAAAAGAAAAAGAAAAAGAAAAAGAAAAAGAAAAAGAAAAAGAAAAAGAAAAAGAAAAAGAA
>JANRGV010000008.1:4559292-4570110 GCA_024734035.1 Alethe castanea | reverse complement strand
TTCTGAACAGCTCAGTACAAAGGTGCCTTGTGCCTGGAGCTGCCACAAAAGCCTCTGAACATGCAGCTTTTTGACCCAGTGTTGATTTCATATCCTAGGGGATTGTTTTGCAAGAAGCCTGTTAGCTGATCCCCAAGGAAGGCTGCCCAAAAGCAGGGATTGGGGTTTCATGAAGAACAGACACACCTTCCTGACCCCCCGGATTTGACCAGTAAGTCAAATACTCCCTGCTCACAACTGCCCAGGTTGCCAGGAATTCCACAGGTCCACCAGGCTTGCTGCTGCCTCAGGAGCCATCAGGATCCATGCCAAGCCCTGCTGCTCACCTCATAGACGTAGGGAGTGTCGACTAAAACTTCTCCAAGGTTCAGTGTACGATTGCTGAGTTCAACCACAGGTCCTTGGCCTTGCCCACTGAAGCGCAGGGGCAGGCTTCTCTCACGGCCTGGGGAGAGATGTCCATGTCAGTACAATAATTCCCTCTGTTATACTGGATTTTCCAGGCTTCCTCAATGCTAGTCCTGACTCTGATATGGATGCAACCAGCTCCTGATGCTGCAGGAGAAGATACGGACCCTTCTCTTCCCTCAGGAGATATCCCTTGGGGCTGACTTCCAATTTCTAACCCATTCCTTGGGCTGCTTTCCAATTTTAGCCACCAGTTTGCTGAGTTTAAAAGATCTCTGATGTCTTGTAGTGACAGGCCAAGAAGTAAGAGGTATAAATTGAAAGAAAGGAAATTTAGGTTAGATATTATGAAGAAATTTTTTACTATGAGGGTGGTGAGACACTGGAGCAGGTTCCCCGTGGGAGCTGTGGAGGTTCCAGCCCTGAAGTGTTCAAAGCCAGGCTGGATGGGGCTTGGAGCTACCTGGTCTAGTGGGAGGTGTCCCTGCCCATGGCAGGGGCCTTGGCACTAGATGATCTTTAAGGTCCATTCCATCCTTAACATACTATGATTCTATGGCTTCCTTCCCATGCACTTAGACAAGCTTTGAAATCCATTCAGTGAAGGCACAAAGCTCATAAAGAGATTGGCAATTGCCAAACTACCTGGCCCAGTAGCACAGACTTTATTGCCAAAGTCCTCAACTTCTGACACTCAGCACTGTTTCATGTCCACAGAGAGAGCTGCAAGGTGATGATTCCCACACAGGGAGAGGAGGTGGTGCTGGCCAAGGGTGGTCCTTCTACAAACACCCTGGGCTCAGTGGGGCTCAGCCACCTCTGGTCTGGTGGTGTCTGGGCAGAGGGATGTGATCCAGGGTCAGGGAGCACATTTCTAACTCAGCTCCCACCACCTGATGATGGATCCAGTCCAATGGACCCATCCTGAAGGTCAGTGGTCTAGAGGGGCTTAGTGCTGGTTCACTAAAGCTGTTCTGCTCTATAGCTCTTTGGCCTTTGTGGAAATGCTGGCAAAGTCATGGATGAAAACTTCTCCCTGCACTGCCTGGGAGTGGTTCTGGGATCAGTAATGCAGACACTGGTGTTCTGACTGAGCCCTGGCCTTGCATGAGAGATTCCCTGGAAGCTGCAGGGACAGTGGGGATGTGCCAGCACTGCCCTGCTGAGCATGGCCTCTTCCCAGCAGTTGCAGGGGAGCCCAGGGGGTTCAGGCTTGCACCATGGCTTCACTGTGGGTGAGAGAAGCAGGGGAAAGCTGTACCTGAGATGTTGCAGTAAGCCACACTCTGATACTCTATTTCTTCCAGGGGTTTAAAGATCACCTTGATTTCAGCACATTGGTTAGGCTCAATCTCTCCCTCCTAGAACAGAAAGAGACAGCAAAACAATAATCTTCAAACTCCACATTTCTTGTTTTCAACCACAGTCCTGTAAGCCTTTATTTGGAGCATCAATGATGAGTGAACAATACAAGGAGCCCAAGGAAACACTCCAAACTCAGCTCAACACACTGCTGGAAGCTCATAATGCTCAGCTGATCAGCTCCCATTTTCCACAACATTCCTTCTGCTCTGACACAAGCTCTTGATCACATGATGCTGCTGTCAGCTACAGTGGTATGGAACTGCTATTGTGCACTGGTGGCTCTTCTCAAGAAGAGAACATGATCCCCTTCCTTGGAAATAAAAATATTAGTTTAACCTGTTTTGAAAGAAAGCAGAGATTTGGATTATTCTAGGGTTTACTCCAAGATGAGAAGGGATTTTGCACTTTGCAGACACTAGACATTCATCATCTCTCACAATGCCAATACTCAGAATCAGGTTGATGGAAGGATGTGGGAGTTTGCTTGCATAAACATCAGAGGAAAAAGTTTTCTGTCCCTGTGTGCAAGAGAATTCAGAAGGCCCATTTAAACCTTCTACCCTTGTCTCCAGGCTCACAGATGACACTGGAAGGGAGACTCAGAAATAGTGCAAGTCATGGTTACAGGAAAGGATTGGCATTTCTATGATTAACCTTGGACTGAATTTGGCCTCCTTTTCCCAGTGAACCACTGCATGCTTCAGGTCAATGTGTGAACTGGCAGTGCTCCAACACCCTCTGCTAAACCCCACACACCACGTGCCAGGGGAGCCCCTACCTACAATAACTGGTCCCTGTGGACACTGCAAGGACACGCACGGAGTGCCCTTGAGCTCGAGCCCTGGCAGCAGAGCTCAGCTTTGTCAGGCTCCCAGTCCTGCCTTGAGAAATGCTTTTAGCAACGAGCTCTGCAGCCGCACCAGAAACTCGATGTTTTCCCTCTCAGCACATGGAGCCAGCTGAGGATCTGCCGAGTGACCGCATCCGGGAGGGTGCGGAGTGGGGGGAGGTTGGGTGGGAGGAGGAGGAGGAGGAGGAAAATGAGGTTCTCAGCTATCACTTACCACTGGTTCAATTACAAAAAAGTCATTGGAGTACAGCATGGCGTCTTCTTGCACCTTTGCCGTCTCCTCCTGGACCATGTGGCTCAGGAGGGAAGTGTTATCTTCACAAAAGCCCTTCTCCTGTGCTATTTCTTTCTCCTCCATTAAGTTTTCCAGCCACTCCTCATTCCATGGCTGCAGAAAAAAGCACTGCCTGCAGCCATAGGGAGAGACAAAGCCAGCAGATCATTTAATAAGCCACGTATTTGCAGAGAGAAGTGTGAGTGCAGGAGAGCAAAGCACTTGGGAAGGAGCAGCAACAGCTCCCCAGCAAGCACTGACCCCAAGCCATAGGGGCCCTAAATGCATCAGAAGATGCATACTCACTGGCACAGTGGAGTAAATAGTTTTACTCCACATTTGCAAGCTCAGGAGAGTTTTGGAAAGCCAGCATCCCTCAAAAGAACCTCCTGGCTCAAAGCCTCTGCTAAAACTGAGGGAGAATCCACCAGCCACCTCAACTGGCTTTTGCTACCACTGAGCTGCTCGGAGGAGGCAGACAAAGATCACGGAGCACCCTTTGCAGGACTTCCCTGGGAAGGGGAGACAAAGCTGGGTTGCAGCTACATGTCAATCAGCATCACTCTTTGTTTCCTCCATTTTGGACCTGCCTTGTTCCTTACTCTGTCTTTCACAGGAGCATCCCAGAGCACTTCCAAAGGAAATTGATGAATTCAGGCACCACATCCCTTCAGTGACATTCAAGGTTTTATATGGATGAAAACAGAGGCTCTGAGATGGGGAGGGACTTTGTTGTGCAGGAGGAAGACAGCAAACTCCTGGAGAGACCTTTTCATGATGCAGAGCTTTTTGGGTCCCATCCCAGTGCATGGTGGTAGAATGTCTTAAGAGGGAAAGGATCCTGCACAATCTCCTCTCATGAAAAAGTCCTCTCTGCTCTGAGATCTCAAAAGCTTTTGTGACAGCAGTACAGTGGCCTTGGAGCTAAAACCATCCCTAAGACTGGAAGTAAGGAAGAACAAAATGTCCTGGTGACAGTCTAGGGCACAAATTGGCATGAAAACAGATGTAATTGGAAAAAAACCCACAAAACCAAAACCAGGTTGAAGTTTACTTTGGGGAAACCTAGTTGCTTCAGAGGGAAAAGTGGATCACCTGGGGTCCAGGCTGAGCCAGCCAAGTGGGAAGAAATGGAAATAAACAGCCCAGGGAAGTAGGCAGAGAAGGTAATGGGATTTTCTTTAAACACAGAGAGCTTGTATTGAAGTCAGACACTGTGTAAGCAGATAGAGAACAGTGGAAAACCAAGAAGCCCAGGGCACTAAAGAACCCTCTTGCCAGCCATTCGAGTGGGCGAGGGTCGATCTCCTGGTCCTTTGCAGGCGATTTAAAATGGCTCTGGGGGAGTGCAAGTGACCTGGCCCAAAGGAAACAGGAGCTTGCCACGGCAGTTTTGGCACGGCAGCTTTGGCATGGCAGTCTGCGCGGTGTTTTTTCAGTTTTTGCACAGCAGTTCATGCAAGTAGGCTGAGCAGAAAGGGTGCAGCCACCCACCCTCCTTGTGTCCTTTGGCTGGTTGTGAGGTGATTGCCTCTTTTTTCTTTCTTCTTTCTGTTTTTTTTTTTTGCCCCCCTAGCAATGGTTTACAAAAGATCAAAAGCCATTGCTGCTGCTGCCAGTAAGAGTGTACTAACTCAAACAGAACCCCTCAGGAAGGACGCAGGCCCCTGGCTGCAGGGAGGGTCTGAACCTGGTGTTAATATCAGAGGATAGTGCAAGAGACACCTGTGTGCAGTGAGAGCACATGCTCTGCTCTGTCTGGTGAGAGTGTGATCTGCTCTGTCTGGTGCAGAGCTTAAGGAAGAAGTGCAAAGGCTTAGGAGCACTAGGGAGAGTGAAACAGAAATTAACTGGTAGAGTTACACCTTTCCAACCCTGAGAGAAGCTCAGCAGGAGTCAGAGGAGCTCTGCCCTTCTTGTGATCAGGCAGAAGGAGGAGACCTAGGAGACAGTGGGGAATGGAAATGGGTCTCTACTGGGGAGGTAATAAAATTCCTTCCTGACCCCCATGACCTACCCAGGTGTGTTTGGATTAGGTCCAATATAAGTGCAGATGACCACGGCTTAAGGCTGTGGGAAAACTCTTTCAATAGTGGTGAGTAAAAAACCACCCCCGGAATCCTCCAATTCTAGTATGTTGATCCTTGCCAGAAAGTTCTCTACTTCCCTTATTATCATTGGTTCCTTTTTGCTGCAATAATTTTAATATTCCTAATTACCTTTCTTTATTGGATCCCCTCCCTAAACCCTAATTCCTCCCCTCCTCCAAGTTTATAAATACCCCTGAAATGCCCTAACACTTGCTTTTGTCCATTTACCCTCATGGATGGAACTAGCCTCCCTGTACCATCTTTCCTGGTTTGTTCAGTACAAACTGTTCAGCTTGCTGTTTGTTATTTTCTAGTATTAAAGTTTTTAAATTCCTGAACAATCAGGTCAGATTTTCTTTCTGCATAAAATTGCCGAGCTAAGTGTAGTCTCTGGCCCTAATGGCTGGGCTAAGAGGGATTGGAAACTACACAGATGCCCTGACAGAATATGTATGAGGCCCTGGAACCAGAGGGTCAGGCAGATGACACTAAAGAAAAAATTCTGTCTGGAGAGTCTCCCAGTTGCACTTCGTCTGTCAGACAGATCACAGCCTGAAGTATTAAGAAGAAAAGAAGGGTAGTGGTAGTAGGTGACTCCCCTCTGAGGGGAACTGAGGGCCCTGTATATGGACTGGATCCATTCCATAGGGAAATCTGCTGCCTCTCTGGGGTCCAGGTACTGGATATCACCAGGAGATTCCCTAATAACTAATGAACTTCATCTGTTCACCACTGTCTGGGGTACAGTGACCATGAAATAGTAGAGTTCTCAATATTTGGTGAAACTAGGAGGAGCATCAACAAAACTTCCACTCTGGACTTCTGGAGGGCAGACTTCGGCCCGTTCAAGAGACTGGTTTGGAGAGTATCTTGGGAAACAGCTCTTAAAAACAAAGGGGTCCAGGAAAGATGGACATACTTCAAAAAGGAAGTCTTGAAGGCACAGGAACAGACTGCCCTGTCCTTTCAGCTTTGTGTGCTGAAAGACAAGCTGACAGGGAAGACAACCAGCCTGGACGGGCAGGGAGCTTTTAAAGGCACTGAAGGAAAAAAAGAGAGTGTATCACCTTTAGAAAGAGGGGCTGGCAACTCAGGAAATGTTTAAGGATGTTGCCAGGTCATGTAGGAAAAAGATTAAAGAGACAAAAGGCCAATTAGAACTTGAGGAAATCCAGCCATTGCAATCAATCTTTCCTTCCCAAAATGCCGTCCTTGGCTGGAGTATAAATGGAACTGGAATGCTAAGTGCTGAGCTCCTGAAGCCCAAGACGCATATCCTAATGCTGGGGATGGTTAACTTGGCCTAAACCATTCAAAAGTACCAACACCCCCCTGAGACCATACGTTAGTTTTAGTCTTGGGCCATGTATCTCACTGAAATGCATCTTTCAAACCAACCTCCTCTTCTCTTCAACCTCTTCTTCCTCAGTAGGAAAAGTCTTCCACTGGAAGTGGGCTGTGATGTCACTCCTGTTTTCGATGAACACGGTTGTGTAGCTTGACATGGTAATAAAAGTCTTCTTAAGCTTCACATGATTTGTGCTCAACTCAATGGGGACATCTACAGCTTCTCCTTGAAGGTGTACGTAGATACTTTTTTCATCTGGAACAAAGCAAAGAGGAGTCTTTGCTCAGCTTAGTTGCTGATGGAAACACAAGGAACAGAGCAAACCACAGGCTGCAGAAGAAAGCATCGCAGCTTTTAGCTGAATGAGCAGTTCTGTGGATCAGTACATTTATCACATCCTGACAGCTCTGTGTGTACAGCGTGAGGATGTCCTGGGCACCTCCTTAAACACCTTATTTCTGAGTGTGTCTGTAGAGATCTGGCCCCAAGGTGACAGTATGTACAGTGAGACTGGTCAGATGTGCTCAGTGACCCACTCAGATCACTGGGATTTCTGCATCAAAGTCCTTCAGGTGACGCTGAGGAGCCCTGTTCAGTCCTGGCTTGCCCAGGGTCTCCCCTGGGCATCCCACCAGACTCCTGTCTCTCCTGATCCCTTGGATCCTTTGTTGCTGACAAGCAAATATGCCTGGGGGCATGTGGGCAGAAAAAGGAGGCCCAGAGGAACAAGTGAAGTGACAGCCCACAGCAGGAGGGGGCACAGGCAAGGAACATAACCAGCCCAGCTCTGCAATATGACAAACTACTACAAAATGAACACCATGAAAATCATCATTGTCTCCCTGTCCAAACCCACAGCCACATCAGTCTTGCAATATTTTGTATTGTTCTGGTCTCAAAAACCAAACTGGAGCATTTCAAATTAAATAAAAAAGGGACAAAAGTAAAGATTAATAAGTACAGAACAGCTTCTATAAGAAGATTGAATGGGATTCCTCAGTCTAGAAATTAAATGGAAGATGGATATGAGAGGCTTGCAACAGCATGAACGGCCTGGGAAATGGGGATGAGGAAAAAATTTGTCTTGATTTTGTCACCAAACAGGAACTTGAGGGCCTGGAAATTTTATTAGACAGAAACTACACATATATGTAGAGGGCAACATAGAAAAAGGGTCTATGACAAACCAATGGAGAAGCAGCATACAGGACAGAGGTGTGCAAGAAATACATTGCTTTGGAGAGAATCTGCTGGAGACCTCGCACCTCACAAACAACACTGCCCAGCAATAAAATAAAACTTTACCCAGGCATAGCCACATGGTAGTGGAGAATCAGGGTTCCTCCTTCCTCCACTTAGCAACCCTCAGCAAAACAAGATTCCAAAAATCTCAGCCCTGTTAGAGGGGATCCACTTTATCAACCCCCTAAACACCAGTGAGTTCTCAGTTTTCTTTGGGGTAAAGCTGTAACAGGGGAGGTACACCTCGAGGGAATTGAGGGGGATGGGACAACAGGGAGTGATGGTGGAGAACTGTCCTGTGCCCCGTGCAGTGCCCAGCACTCACCTGAGTTGCAGCACACTCCCAGGGACTCAGAATGGTCACCAGTCGTCAGCGGGTGAAATCCCACTATCACCTGCGTGGTGTCACCTGCACCCAGAGTTCCGCTGGCTGGAACCACGAAGAAAGGACTGCAACACAAAGACAGGGATCAGGACTCAGGGACACATCTGGGGATGATATTCCTTCTGCAGTGCAGGTCACTTCAGCTCACTTGGGCAAGCAGGGAGCAAACAGATCACAGTCAACAGAAGACAGACAGAACAGACAGGATCAGAAACAGCTGCCGACCCACTTCTGAGCAGCTCCAGCCCTCAGAAGATCCTGTGGGATAAAATGACCTTATCTCCCCCATACTCTGCATTCAGCCCTCTGCAAGGAGACTCAAAGGTCCAACTGCCAGCAATCCCATCAGAGAATGGTTTGTGAAGAGCACAGAGAGGGTTAAGAGTTATCTGAATGCACAACTTGACACTGACTGCCTCAGGAATTTCTCTTTTCCTGCTGCCTATAAACCTCATCTCAAGAGATGCAAATGTTAGGGCACTACCTGTCCCTAACATTTGTGAGATTACAGCCTAGGAATCAGACAGGGAGAAAGAACTTTTCCTTGAAGACCAAGAAATAACTGCTGTTGAATTTACAGTGTGGTTCTTTGGTTTATTTTACCTTGATAACATCCTGATTTAGCCTAAAAAGGGCAAATTTTATCAGCATTTCAATGAAAGCTGCTCTAAGAAAAGGAGCGATCAAAACTCTGAAAGAGTGCAAATGCAGATAATACAGTGACATGGAAACCAGACCCTAAAGGAGGATGCCATTTACAGTCTGAAGGATCCAATCCCAGCTAAATGAAGCACCATTAGCAGGAGCACATCAAAGAAGTAGAACAGGAGGTTTCTCTTTATTTACCAGCAGTGCAGTCTTGGACTCTGGGTTGTCATCAAGGCTGGTAACTGCTTACTTGGCCCACCAGACAAACTCTGTGCAATGTGTTGGAAATAATTATGAAATGTGTTGGTGCACTTTGGATTTAACAGGAGCAATTAGGATTGGTCACCAGGTAAACAGCTCTTGCCTGACAAACACAAGCCTCCATGCTTTGATGTTCAGGGACAGCCCAGGTGAAATATGCTTCTGCCCAGGGCTGCTGGGCTTTGTGCTCTTCTACAGCCCCACTGAGGAAACAGAAGTTCCTGGCCTTGGTTTTGCTGGTGTCACTTAAGCGTGTGTTCTGGGGAGTTTGGTGATGAATGCATCACATGCAGAAATAAAGAGAACATCTGGCAAGCTGAACTTTATTCATGTCAGTAGTGACAGCTGATGAACTTGCTTCAGGTTCTGCTCATTAAGGACCTATTGCTGCAGTTATGGGCCTGACCTGCTCCCATTACCACCAGTGAGAACATCACTACTGGCTGATGGAGAAGCCTTGGGCCAGCACTGTTTATGTGCTGGACGAGGGACTTTGGAGAGAGGGGAGGAAAGACAAGGCCCCACCAGCCCCAGAGCTGGATTACTGTACTTGCTCCCACATCTGCCCCAGGGTGATGCCAGGACTGCTGCAGGTCTCTGCTGGGGCTTGGGGTGGGCAAGGCACAGGATTTTTTTTTTTATTCTTTTGCCAGAAATTTTGCCAGAACAGAGAAACTGCCAATTAAGGGAATCCCTGGCTACACTTCAGCCCTCCATTCCATTCCATTCCATTCCATTCCATTCCATTCCATTCCATTCCATTCCATTCCATTCCATTCCATTCCCACTCCTGCCCTCAGATGGCAGGATGGAAATAACAATCCTGGGGATTACTTCAGGGGTTGCCTCAGGAAGAACATATCTTCTTATTTTCAAATTATCAGGAGGATCCAGCCAAGTTCAGGATTCAATTGGCAGGACTGAAAAACTGAGCACAAATCAGCCCCTGCATCTCCTACATCCCAGCCCGGGCTGTACCCACCAGACTCCTCTGTTACTGCTGTAGCAGTCATCTCTCACATAGACCTGGCTCCCTAAGACCCAAGGACACAAGCTCTACAGTTAAACTTAACTCCTCTGAATTTCAGCCAACATCACTAAGCTGTTCCCTGAGCCCATAGATGGAAGAGGTGGGAAGGAGACATCCATGATACTGTAATAACCAGATGAAAACCACTACCAAGAAATGGGGCTGGCAGGCTAAATTTTGGGCTTTTATCTGTTAATTGTGAGCTGTTAAGATAGTTCTCATCCTGTTAGATCTACCCTTTCAATGAATCACTACTGCATCTGACAAGCAGAAAAGATTAGGTATGGAGGGAGTTTCAATAGGTTGTTTTCTTCTGCTTTTTAACTAGGTCCATTTGTATGCTTGTTTTCTTCTATGGCATCTAAAGACAGGTCCAGACCTCACAATGGCACCTTGCAGTCCCCAGACACTGGTGTTGCTTTGAGCAGTGTGTCTGCTCAGATGATTTCCAGAAGTACCCTTCAGCAAAGTTATTCTATACTTTTATCTTCTAAATCAGTCCAATTGTTTTACACATATTCACTAAATGTCTCATATTTCCTATACATCTGTGCATATACCTATGAGCATGTGGTATATCGAAAAGCATTAGAGGAGCTCACCCTTTACGAAAGTTCCCAATGAAGGATTCAGGATCTTTTGGCAAACATTTAACACAAACCAAAATGAAAAAACAGCAGAAACACAGGAACTTCAGAGTATTTAAAAAGAAATCTCAATGAAAGGGGGCATGACCTTATTCAGAGATTTAAATCATGTTTGAAATTTAAACTGGCTTTCAAAGGTTCGTCATAGAACAGAAGAGGTGTCTGATGCCCTCAGATGACAAGGGAAATCAGATCAGCTTTAAGTAACAGGAACTGCACTGGCTGCCCCCAACACAGCTCATGTTGGGCATCTGATGCAGGGACCACTGG
>JANRGV010000008.1:4523425-4546792 GCA_024734035.1 Alethe castanea | reverse complement strand
GGCAGGCTTGTTAGCATGATAATGGGAAAAATTCCTTAAACTCACACAGTAAAGGAACAAAAACCCAACCCTCGACAGTCACACACAGAAGAACATTGCGGCAGCTGCTGATGTGGTGTCATAGAGAGGGGAATGCTGTGGCTGCCACCACTGTGGTATCATAGACAGGGAAGATTGTGTCTGCGTCCACTGCTGTCACAGAGAAGGGGACAACTGGCCTCCCAGTGCTGTGGTGCCACAGAGGGGGGATGCCTAGGCTTCCACATATGTGATGTCAGAGAGAGGGGAATGTTGGGACTGCCACTGCTGTGGTATCACAGAGAAGGGAACGCTGTGTCTGCAGAGGAATCCACATCAGCCCAGGCTGGGGATGGTCAGTGGCCAGTCAGTTCCATTGACTGGACACGGTGCTGGATGCTGCCCCTGGAGTGTCTCCTGGGAGGCGGTGTTGGGGCTGTCACCGCTATGGTGTCACAGACAGAGAAACACTGGGGCTCCTGCAGCCCTCCTGCCCTGCCCCAAACAGCTCTGCCAGCACCTCGAGGGGACACAAAGGCTGAGCCAAAGGGTGAGAATTGCAGAACTGGCTGAGCTGGGAGGGACCAGTGGGATCCCTGAGTCCAGGCCCTGACCCTGCACAGACAGTCCAGCAATCGCAGTCTGGGCATCCCTGGCAGTGGTGTCCAAAGGCTCCTGGAGCTTTGGCAGCCTTGAGGCTGTGACCATTCTCTGGGGAGCCTGGTAATGCCCAAGCCCCCTGCAGGATGTTATGGATGACAGCATAATTTTGGCTTTTGCATTCATAGATTAGCTTTTTGCATCAAAAGTATTTTGATATGGTACAATTTATACTTACTTTAAACTGCTTTTGTATAGTAAAATTTGTCAGTTTATGTATACACTATATAGTTTATATGAATAGTAGTGTGATAAATATATGGCAGGCTTTAGCAAAATATTAAAATAGACACTAAAATACCCCTATGTAACCAACTCAGAGAAGTGTGCAAAGCAATAATTTTTCTTACATCTGTGGACTGGCCTCTCCAAGTGGTTAGATAACAGTAACAGAAACCAGAGCATAAGCATCCAGGAAGAATTTATTGACTCCTTGCTATCGGGGAGTGTGAAACAACAGGATGGAAACACAGGAAGAAATAAAATATATTGACCTAATCTACAGAATGTTCTGCAGACAAATCAGAGGTTACAACCAGACAAGAGAGTTCCGGGAACATCAAAAACTCAAAGGAATGTTTGAATAATGTGTAAACTCATGATTATGCATGTATCCCAGCAATGTAACACTATATAGAGAAGGATGTTTTAAATTGATGCTGTGTTCTTTGGCTAATTGTCAAAACCACCCCAGAGCTAGATATTTTTGTCCCTTGTTTTATCCCTTATTAAACTTCTAAAATTCTAAATAATGAACTTTGTTTTTCACAAGGGGAAAATCTCCAGCCCAGAGCTGCCCTGGCCCAGCCCTTGCCATTCCCTCGGTTGCTGTCCCTGCTTCTCCAGGGCAGTGGTTGGAGCTGCCCCTGGGAGGAGACACAGCCCCCAGGGAGCCCTGAACTCAGTCTGCTGGGCTGTGGCCGAAGCAGCCCAGTGCCCACAGAGCTCCAGGGAAAGGTCCTGCCCCTGGCTCTGGGTTGGGCCGGTGTCACAGGGAGAAAATCAACTTGAAGCTTCTGCCCCACAGCAGGGAGGAGCAGCAATTGCTGGCTAAGAGAGAGTCTTGCCAAGGGCCTGTAGGGATAGGACACAGGGAACAGCTTTGTGCTGCCCAAGGGCAAGGTGAGATGGGATGTGGGGATGGAATTGTTCTCTGGGATGGCAGTCGGGCCCTGGCACAGGTTGGCCCAAGAGGCTGAAGTTGCCCCTGAATCCCTGGAATTGTCCAAGGTCTGGCTGGACAGGGAGGGCTTCCTGCCCAGGAGGGGTGGGGTGGGATGGGATGGGATGGAATGGAGTGTGGTGTGGTGTGGTGTGGTGTGTTGTGGTGTGGTGTGGTGTGGTGTGGTGTAGTGTGTGTGTGCTGAAGTGGAATAGGTTGGGGTGGTGGAGGGTGGGAATGGAATGAATGTTTCAGGCATCCATGGATGCTCAGAGGCTCAGTTGGGTTGTTTATGGCTCATTGTCACAGGCCCAGAGCAAACCCAAGTACACCCATCACTGCTCCAGCCCCAGTTTCAAGGAAATAAGGATACCCTTTATGAATACTCCCCTTCCCTGCAACTCAGTCCCTCACTGCACATTCCCAGAGGGAACTTATTCCATCCTTTCTTCAACCTCTCTCTCCAGCACAAATCCTACTTCTCACAGACACAAACTAAGCAGACCTAAGGCAACGTTTCCAGCAGCGGATGCAGTTCTGAGCTCCCTGTTCACTGCATTGCTCATCCAAGCATGCCCAGGAATCTCACCTCAGCCCAGAGACTCTGTCCTCTAAGCGAAACACAGCCTGATGGGACACGGCTCTGGCAACTCATTTCCTCCTCCTTTCCCTTTTCCAGCCGACCAGGCTGCTGGAAATGACATTACCTAAAAAGTTCATCCCAGCAGAGAGGAAAAGAGGAACATGTGACTCACCCATGCCATGGGCAGGACCGGAGGGGCCCTCATTGGCTTCGGCTGCTGTAGCGCCAAAGCTCTTGGCAAAGATGGGATGAGCTCCATGGTTTTCCCCGTCCTGCAAGAGAGAAGAAAAGGGAGGTTAAGTCGCTCTGCTGCACATTTCTGTCACTAGAACGAATCAACTTGATACTGTCTCAACTTGGTGGTAACTATGTAAACATTATATTAAGAATCACAGGGACACAAGGCTTGGAATTCCCAGCAACTGCTCAGCTTGGCTACTACAAGGGCTTTACCGCCCAGGGAACCGAGCACTCCCAGTTTGAGACTGCACTTTTGCTCACATCAATCCAATAAAAAATTCCACTTGGCTGCCAGTGCTGCGGCTGCTCCCACACACAGAGGACACCAGGCTGCTCCGAGTTGTCCTTTGGGCAGCAGCAGCAGCCCCCCAGGACCGCTCCCAGCTGGCTCAGCCTGGACTCCATGCAGCCCTGAGGCATAGCTGAAAGCAGGAAGCTGGAATTCTCCCTGGGAAGCCCTGCCCAGCAAACCGTGCCCTCACCCTCTCAGCTCCTCTCACTTTTCTGGCAAAGAGAACAGCTGCCCCCTCCTGCTGGCTGCTCCTAGCTGTTGGCAGGGCGATGGCTCAGGTAGCTCAGTCCCTCAAAGCACATCTCTGGACAATGTGCTGGATTCGTTTTCTAATCTGTTGCATTAAGTGGAATCCCTGCTGGCTTTCATGAGAGGTAAATACAAGAAATATCTGAAAATTATGACTTAACCACACAAACTTGGGAGTGGTCATATACAAAAATCCTCCTTTCCCCAGAGTCCCAACACATCTCTGCACACTAAACCTCCCACGCGCTGCTGTGTATGTCTATGTATGTATCACCCTACCATTACATATTCAGCATGAAGGATTCTGGATCTTTAATACTGAAAATAATTATGTTTTTAAAGGTATTTTGCAGTAAGGTATTCCTGCAGACAAAGCAAAATGAAAGGGAACAGGAACATGTCTTGGACATATTTGAGAAAATTATTAAATTTCACTTTAATCTTTATAAAAAATTGTTTTAAGGTACAGCTAAGAGAACCAACCAATGGACATTACTGCTACATACTTCTTGAAAAAATTACAGTATGTATATATTCTATTGTCAAAATCTCAGGATTATCATTGTAACAGGATACAGATACATTCATACTTCGGTATGAATGGCATTGGATCTATAATTTTGGATAATTTAAACACCTGCTCTTTATTTAGGAGAACTGTTAGTTATAAATAATTACCACTTCTACAAAGGCAATTGTTAAAACTAAAGGAATTTTCACAGAAAACAATCCCACATCATCAGCCAAAATAAAGGCTTATGCAAATCATGGAAGAGCATAAGGGCTTCATTAGTTACTAATTTGTGAAGTCTGTCTGTGAGAGAAGTGGGAAGACAAGAAGCATCTGTGTCAGGAGTGAAAGAAACATTAGAGAGAAAGGTTATAAAACCAAGGACACAACTTGAATGGAGCTCTGGCTTTGAAAAATAGCTTGATGGGTTCTTAATTCAAGACCTGGCTTAGGTTAAATACAGTAGATTTTCGATTTTACTACTGAATAAACAAGAAAACAAGCAAACATCTCTCCCTTGGACACCTCCAGGGATGGGCACTCCAAACCTCCCTGAGCAGCCCCTGCGGAGCCCTGGCCACTCTTTCTATGGGGAAATTCCTGCTGGTGTCCACCCTGAGCCTGCCCTGCCCAGCCTGAGGCCGTTCCCTCTCCTCCTGTCCTTGTTCCCTGGAGTAGAGCCCAATACCCCCGGCTGTCCCGTCCTGTCAGGGAGTTGTGCAGAGCCACAGGGGCCCCCTGAGCCTCCTTTGCTCCAGGCTGAACCCCCTTTCAGCTCCCTCAGCCCCTCCTCCCAGGACTGACTCTCCAGCTCTTCTTTCTGCAAGGCTAGAAAGCTCTAACCATGATCATACAGAAGGACAGAGGAGATTCTGTAGCAGAACAGTTTATTTGTTCACTTTTGATGAAACCCTTTATTCAGACAATATTATTAATTTCCCTAATATAAATATATAATGGAATCTTAGTTTTTTTTAGTGGGGCACAAGAATTGCAAAACAAAACCTGTATTTTTTCACTGAAGACAATTTCCTTGACAAGTTCTTTATTTATTGGGAACTAGAAATACTATGACCTTAGATGGTAATAGCTGTCTACTGGATACTTGTTGAACACTTTGGCACTGAAACTGAAAATTTGCGTTCAATTGAAAGTTTATGTTATGGCTTTTGGTAGTGCCCGAGAACATTAATTTAAAGTGTTATGCCATTTTAGAAGATAATTACTTTTTGTGAAAGGACCCAAGATTGAAATCAGTTTGTCTGGGTTTTTTTAATCAAATGAATAATTTAAGCCTCCAAATCAAGTCCATGCTACATACAGCCATATCCTTATTAGATGTGCTGAATACCTATGAAAGATCCACCTAGGATCTTTTAATGGCATTGACAGCCCGAAGGGATGAAATATAGTGTGTTTTCCTACTATTTGTCTAACAAATTACTGTGAACATGTAGATATGGAGATGCTTATTTATTTGCAGTTCAAGTTAATTTTTGAAACAAAGCTCATTAATTTTTGCAATGCTAGGAACTCAGTGTGTTGTTGCAGTGAAGATATTAAATTAAAATATAGATTAAATTAAAATAAAGATTTTGGCAATTAGGTATTATTCTTGTGAGACAGTGGGGGTGTAGCTAAATATAGTTATTTACTTTACAAGATCATAATTACACCTACCAGAGTTTTGATCCTGAAACACAATTAAAGTAGATCTTCAACCATGAAGGTCTAAAAACTGAGTATTTTTAAGGAAAAATAGAAAACAAAATCAACTGCAAATTACTTTTTCCGAGAAATATGAAACATGTCATATAGTCTCCTGAAAAAGGACTATCAAAGATAGAGTATTGTTTAAGTAACATACAGTTAAAGGATCCCGTTGTAATTCTTTGTATGAATAAGAGTGCTGTTCATGGAAATCCCAAGCTTTTGTGTATGAAGCAGGTAAATCTTTAAGCTTGTTTTTCCAAAAGATGTTGAGATCCAAACCTATTTGTGTTATTTTGAAATAATACAGAATTCATAATTTATCTTTACAGAAGATTCTGAAGTCGGGTAAAAGAGAATAAACCCAAGTCACTGAAATTAAACTGGCATAGCTCATAAAAAAAAATTGAATGGAAGAATGTTTGGTTAAAAAGCTTTTAGAGAAAAACATTATTGTGGATTTCTCATTATTTAGATCAGTAAGTAATAGCATTGTGCAAGACGACTTCAAAAAATAATGAGTCCACTCTAAACTCCTGTGGATAAAAAGGAAAAGAGAAGAAGCTAAATATTTTAGCAGGCCTCATTCCTGTGTCTGATATGGGACAGGTAGGATGTATTTGTTTAGAAATACATTCTTACTGTAAGATTTGAAAAACAAAAAAGAAAGGAAAGACTTCTGCAACAGGATTTTCTGTTTCGTCACAGTGACTCAAGGGATTTATTCCTTAAAAGGACCACTGTGTATTTTGACACTACAAAAACGTTTGGTTCCAAAGAGCCCCAGGCATGCTAGTGCTGTTGGTGATTCCTAGTTTGTTGCCTGGTTGTGACAATTTACCCAGAAATGTGAGGGAGCTCCCAGGGTGGCCCTGAAGTTGCAGCTGTTTGGGCTGGCCTCGTCTTGGGTGGCATCAGTAGAGCGAAGGGAGGGAGGACTTGCCCGTTTTGGAGACTTCACTATGCTTTTATGGTGAATTATAAATGAGATATAAGTGAGAAAGGGCTGGAATATTATCTTAATGCTCATGTACAGTGCATCCCCAGCTTTGGGTGGAAGAGCATGGGGACAGAGAATGGTTCTGCCTGCTGATAATTGCTGAGATTGCTTTAAGTGGATGCCTTTTTATCTTTCCTTGTTCCTCCCAATTACATCCTCTTTGAAGTCATTCAACTTACTGCTTCGAATGGAAGCAGCACTGTTCATCCTTGCATAGTTCTCACCAGGGCTTCTGGGTGGGTACCTGAGCTACTACTGTTAACTTTCATTAGTTACCTCTGGCAAGGTGCTGAGAATGTGGGCTGGGAAGAGGCTTACAGAGTGCGTTATGTCCTTCTATGATACCTTTCACTGGAATCCCACTGAAGCAGCTGCAGGGTGGGCTCTGTGTGGGAGCCCCAGGCCAGAGCATGTGACCACACCACACTTTGCGTGCCAAGGGTTCAGGGACCTGTGGTACAACAGGATGAGGGACACCCAGAGCTAGGGCAGGAGAGTAAAAAGCACCAAGGGAAGTTACATTCACTGAAATGTACAGGTTTGGATGTAGTCTGGATGAGCTGCTGGTGATGGTGAGCTGTATGAGAAAGCTATGTTCCTGAGTTCTGAATTATTTAACAGTGTATAAATGTGTTTTAAGGTTTAAGGTATTGCATAACATCACTCATCAAGTGTTTTAGTTGAGAATTGAGTGAAGAGCTGACAGTGCCCAGTCCATCAGCTGGCAGTGCTGCAGTCCAGTCCTCAGTCTGCAAACGGGACAGGTGTGGGAATATCCATACATGGGCTGTAGGTGAAAGTGCCATGTCTGTGTGTGCAAATGTGCAGTGCCCCCCCAAGTCCCTCCTGCTGGTATGTCACGGCCTGGCCTGCACTGGCACCTGCAGGGAAGGGCTTGGCAGGAGTGACGGTGCCATAGCACTGGCATTTTAGAGAAATGAGGTACAAGTAAGCTCTCGCCTCTGTGGGTTATAATTCAGTTATCTTTGGCTTTTGTAAGAGGAAAAAACACTTCCTTGTGATTGTTCAGCCTGGAGAAGGGAAGACTTTGGTGTAACTTGACTGCAGCCTTCCAGTACCTGAAGGAGCTGCAGGAAAGATGGAGAGAGACAACTGGTCAGGGGCTGGAGGGAGAGGACCCAAGGAATGACTCCCAGTGCCAGAGGGCAGGGCTGGATGGGATATTGGGAATTAGGAATTGTTCCCTGAGAGGGTGGGCAGGCCCTGGCACAGGGTGCCCAGAGCAGCTGTGGCTGCCCCTGGATCCCTGGCAGTGCCCAAGGCCAGGCTGGACACTGGGGCTGGAGCAGGCTGGGATAATGGAAGATGTGCCTGCCATGGCCCATCCAACCTGGTATTTAAAGTCCATTCCAATACAACCTGTTCTATGATTCTAAACCACCACTCAATACTTGTCGTAGTCCAAGGCAGTTGCCAATCTGACTGGTGTTATCAGTGCTCAGATACACAGGTGAATCTTACACAAAAGAGTTCAAATTCAAGTGCACATAGAAATATGCCAGAGAAATATGTCATCTCACACAGGATTTTTAGCTGGTAAATGTTTACTAAATTTCTGCTCTCTAATGGAGATTATGCGTAAATTCTTTTGATGGTCTATTATTACACTATCAGGTAAGTGTTACTTGCATAATAGTGCATGAGTGGCATTTGTGGTAGTAATTACTTGTGGTTTCAAGGGCAATGTCAGATGTGTTTAGTGTCTCTGTCTTTGGTGGCAGTTTCATCCACTAAAGTTAAATGGCTTTTTTCACTCGGAGAAATAGCTAAAATCTCCATCTCTGTGGCAGAATTCTCTGGAGTCCTTAAATCAGAACGGTGACATGTACCAGTAACAACAATTTTAGGTGTGGTAAGTGGAGTGACATATTAAAGCATACGAGCAAGGTAAAGAAACCTGTCTTAAAAGCCTCTGCCAGGTTTTCACTATGAAGAATTTAATCTATTTTATGTTGAAAAGGCAAAAGTATATTTCAGAGTTTTTTGTAAACTGGAAGCCAGTTCATCCTGTGTGGAATCTATTGGTTTCTAAATCTAATCTAAAATTTTTATCTTTTTATTATTATAATTTTGTTTTAGTACACTGCAATATTGTTTTTATTAAGGAAGGAATGCTTCATGATAATATAGCCACTAAAACGACCTGTGGCTTTGGGCTGTTCTAGTCAGAGTATTATGGTAACAGATAGGGATCAGTGGGAACACTGGATTTATATGTGCCAATATACTGCAGGAATGGTCTGGAATGTGATTAGCTCTTTGCTCTCCACATCTCCTCACATGATGACAGCACCCATTGTCAATCCTGATCTCCCTGCCTTCTATAGGCATAAAAGGCTTGTGCTGCTTGCCCAGTGAAGGCAGCTGGAAATGCCAGTAACACAAATAAATCTCTAGCCAGTTATTGTAACTTCCATCTTTTAACTTGGAGCTTTCAGGGCCCTTTTGTGTGGCTCAGTTTGTTCAGGTCAATGAGAATCATTAACTGATCTTTTTAAAAATTATCTTTTTCTTTGTCTTCCAAGTACAAGCAAAATCCATCACTTCATGTGTAACTAACCAAGTAACGAAACTAGTTTTAATGAGCCACTTATTTCATTTAGATCCTTTCAGTGAAGAATGCTGGTTGAAGTAAGAGAAATTATTGTAACTAACTCACACTAACCATTCATAAGTACTTCCAGGCTTTACAAAAACCTGTGGTTTCAGAAATGAATCAGTATTTCTTGAAACAGGACTACCTTTAAGCACCCAAAGACAGAAATGTAGTCTCAATTCTTAGAGATCATTTTACTTAATGAAACACACTGGTTTCTTGACAATTAAGAGTGGTGCCTCTGCTTTATTTTAAACATTTCAAGGTGGTTATGAAAAATACTTGGCCTCTGAAGTTATGGTGAGAGACCTCTGGCAGTCAGGATAAGGTTTTCCCATATGACCCCCCTTTTAGACATCCTCATGACTGCCCAGGAACTAAATGCATCTTTTGGTACCCTGCACTCTGAGGTGCATCACTTCTGTCATTCATGTGTGTCAAAGCCTGGTGATGCGCAGGAGGAGATCACTGTGGAGCTCTGGGTGCAGCCTGTGTGTTCTTATGGCTCTTGGGTGGAGGTAGAACCCTGTGTGCTATTTTTCAGAGCTGAACTGCTGCAGTGCTCCTGCTGCTGCCAGTGTTCAGCTGTGAGCACTTCCTCGGGCACAGTTGCTATTTCCCACAGCTTTGCCCTTCTCAGTGGAATTTATTAGTGCTGGTCATCTTACATTGCCTTTGTTCATG
This sequence comes from Alethe castanea, assembly GCA_024734035.1. Lineage (NCBI taxonomy): Eukaryota > Metazoa > Chordata > Aves > Passeriformes > Muscicapidae > Alethe > Alethe castanea. The sequence goes on along the minus strand of JANRGV010000008.1, from coordinate 4,537,066 downwards.
GTAATACAGTGATTCAAGAGAACAGTGCAAAGGAAACTTTCATCTTTGTCACTTACTTTTTGAGAACTGTCTCTTGACATGCCTTGTGCTTCAACTGCATCAGGCTGCAGTTCTATAGAACATGATCCCATTTCTTCTGTACATTTCCCATATAACCCAAAGGTGCAAATCTGATAAAATCAGTGACGTATCTGTGATTCAGGGATGATTCCTTGCAGTTCTCAGCATTATTTCATAGTATATTACTAAGGAAAGGATTCACTTGCTTGGTTCCTAAGCAAACTGCAGCATAAACAGATTTAAATCTGTGCATGACAAAACCAGCGCCTTGCATCTTGTTAAGAAGTTTGGATTTTTGTATTATCACTCAGCATATTTCTTAAGTTCATAACTTAAATATCTTCCACTTACTTGCATCTATATTCTTGCGCTTATCTTCCATCAGATAACCCTCACTGGTGACAGCTTCTACACACAAATAATTTCCAATTAATTTATCTAGAATCATGGTGAATTTTGCAGTAAATGATAATAGTTTAGTTTTCTTTCATTTCAAGTGGTGAATCAGCTGATCTGTTTATTAAGTGAGGTGGAGGTTTATTTTTTTCATCTTTTAAAATAGCATTTCTACAGAACGTGAAACATTTTGACTTGGTGTTTTTTCAGACCCAAATGAGCACAGCGTTTCTTTTACAGCTTTTGTGGGATTGCAGTAGACAAAGTTCATAGATTCTTGCCCAGAAAATACACAGGAGACTTCAAAAGGCAGATTTTCTTGCTATACAAGTAGAAAACTGTGTCCTTATATCAGTTTCTTTGAGCACATAATCTTTTCACAATTGCTTTTCTATGACTGTCAAACACAGTAATGCCAATTTAATTGAAAAATGTGAGTAATCAGCATTTCTAGAAAACCTCCCCTAGACTCATGTACCTTTTATTTGCTGCTGAAATGAGTTTATTGCTGATTTATTTTTCACTGCCTATCAAGCAGATGTTGCTTCCTCTCCAAGGGATTTTTCAGCTTTTCCCAGTGACCCTGGGTTGGTGACTTGCCAGATGTTTCATTTCCCTGCTGCATTTCAATAAAAGTGCTGGAGATACCGAGGAGGTTGCAGAAGCAACAAAAACACAGATAATGTTCTTGCTGAAAAGGTGCATCCAAGAGGAAAACATGAGGAAACCTTGAGCAGAATATTGCACATTCACAAGTGTTTTTTGCACTCGTGCATTTCCATCAGCATCTTCCACTGACCCTGCATGAGGTTGTCTCAGTTGTTTCCTACTCGGTTCAGATGTTTTTCAAACTGAATTAATAATTCAGAACAAACAGTCATAAATTGGGCCAAAAATGCACTCATTAGTATTCAGCACTCAAAGCCATCCCCACTGGATGAAGAACAGAGACAGAAGGAGAAAAAGGCAATCCATATGGAGAATATTAAAAAGAAAATGTTTGTAAATTTTGAAAAACTAAATACCCCTACCTCAACTTTAGTGGATTTTCCCAAACTTTCTAACACTTAGTTGTAAAATAATAATTAATTGCTTTTTGGTTAATGAATCCTATTGATAACAAACAAACGTTGATACAAGTTAGGATTTTTTTGAAGTTTGGATTTTGTTTAGGATGTTTATTTAGTTGGTTGGTTTTGCTTGGTTTCTTAATACTGTTATTTTTTCTAATGTAGCCCTTAAAAAGAACTAAATAAAATTTTTAGGAAGTTTGAAACAGAACTGCTGATGGACAGCCCTGGTTTGTTGCCATGTCCTGAGTGACTGGACAGTAAGAAAAGCTGATGTCCGATCTTGTGTATTGCAAGCCTTGGTTAAGTGGCAAGGAAAGGCTTAGAAGAAAATCCTCAATGCTTTTGATTGGTTTTAAATTCCCCAGAGGTCTATCTGAAGTGGGAACAAAATAAATCACTTCTGCTGGAAACATTTTTTTTGCTAAATTAGGTGTTATAACCTGGTGACAAAATCAAAATTGGGCTGAATCGCAGGGTTTTGTTATAATAAAGAACAGATGTGGGACAAGCACCTGAGAGAAGGAGCTACTGACAAGCTGACCACTCAGTTACTTGTGGACTATGGCTTTTAACCAGCAGAACAAAAAATAATAATCAAACTGACAGGAAAGTAGTGGAAATTATTCATCTCTACTAATGAAATAATTTAAAATGATGAAATAGTGCTAATCTAAAAATACCCATATTGAGTACATCAGGTCTGATCAATGTCAAATAGGGAGAAAAAAGTGTAAGAAATCAGAAAATTATGTTTGATGGATTAATGACAGGTACTATAAACTATGGGTTCGTTTGATTTCTGACAAAGACATATATTTATTGTTTGCATTGATGATTGTTGCTTTTAAACCGAAGGAAAAAATTCATGGAATCTAGTGTCTTTACAAATAATTCATTTGATTTTCATGTCTGTCTGATAGAAATTGCTCTATACAAATGTTGTAGGACATTTCATCAGGAGGTAGAACATCTTCATACCTGCCTGCTTCCTAGAAACTTCTGAAAGCTTTACATTTGAAAGATATTACCTATATTAAGGCCTGCATTATGTATGAATCAAACCCTTTCCTAGCAAGGTTTCAGGTGCTAGGTGTGGGAAGGATTAAAACAGGCACTGTGGTTCCTTTTAAAATGATGAATCAGATGTTTGGATGCTTCACTTTTATCAGTTCTATCACCATTACCCTACTTAATCACAAACCCTGGTTTTAATCAGTGCACTAAAGCTGTTTTCACCACTTTTTGGTGCATCTAAAGATTGTCCAGAGGATCAAAACTTGGATCTGAGAAGCAAATGGCACTATTTCATTTAAACATTTGCCAAACATACTTTTGTAGAGATTAGGCTGAATGAAATAAGTCTGTGACGCCTTCAAAATTCAAGCCTAATCTTTTTAAGCCTTTGAATTATATTCCCTATACATGGATAATTCCAAAAGCTCCACTCTAACCAAGCTACATGTAATCAATTTAAATCAAATCTCATAATTAAATTACAGATCAAATATTATTGTAGTGTTTTTTCAGGCTTGTTTTGAAAAGTCTTTGTGACAATCTGAAATATTAAAGGTCAAAGAAGACCAAGCACTTCTGGAAGCATGGTGACATAAAACCTGGGAATGACAAGAGTGTTTTGGGCTGCTCTATGGACTTTTATAACTGCTCTATGGACTTTTTATATATTCTTCAGTCAACAGTGAAATGCATATTAGAGGATCTCCTATAGCAGCAGTGACATCTATTATGGTGTAATACAGACACACCTTGACAGAGGTGTGCAATATAAGTGACAAAGGGCTGACAGAATGAAATCGGAATGAAATTTCTGTTGAGAGCTCTGTGTGGGTGGGTGCTTGAACAGCGTTTCTGTGTAAAGACAGGGAAGGAGAAAGTGCTTCAATTTCATTTATCTCCCATATCCCTCCTAACAGGGGTGACTCCCACATCCTGGCAGATGATTAGGGATGGATTGCCGGCCTAAGCTGGCTCTCATTTTATCAAGATGACTTTTCTGATATCCTGGCAGTTTGCAACTGAAATGAATTATGAGAGAAGTTTGACAGACTTATCCATGTTTTAGGCCATATCAGGGAGGAGATAGACCTTCCTCTTTGCTGTGTACTATCCAGGTTTTCCAAGCATGCCCACTCTTAGCATTGTAATCATGGAATCCTGGAGTCGACTGGGCTGGAAGGGACCTTAAATACCATTTATTTTCACCCCTCTTTGTATTTACTTTGGTATTAATTAATATTCAACTAATACTTGTATTATTTTTGGTCTCAATGTAGCCCTGTCCAAATACCTGCCCAAACAACATAGAGGTCAAGCCGCTACTCCCAAATCATCTCCACAAAGTCTGAAAAAGGTGAAAGCCAGCAGCATGTCTGGTACTTTAAGCTGATTTGCAATCAATTTAAGTAGAAGGTGAAAAAACATGTATGGAAACATGTTAGAGACCCAGTGCGGTGCCATGAATGTGCATAAATTTAACAAATTTGGCTCAGTATATTCTACAAAAGAATAGATTCTTCATCTTCAGATTTCTCTATCCCTCAGTAATAGAAATTTCTTCATATCTGAGCTAGCTATTTCTAAGATAAGCCAAATAAAATTGGACTTCTGCTATGGAGGCTCTGATTCCCTAATTGCAAATATAAGTGTTGCCAGATGTACTGCTCCCCTGTTCAATTAATAAATCTTTAGAAAACACAATTAATAATAGACTGGATATCTGGTGGTTTGGGCTGCTTCTAGAATGAAGGTGAGAGATGAATAGAAGGCAGCTACAATGCCAGCACCAATGTGAATTTAGGGATATTTTTGTAGGGAACTGGAAAAGAAGGCTTCAACTCTGTTGTGTTATCCCACTCAGAAGTGGAAAAGTGACATAAAGAGAATCAGATTAAAGATAGAAGGACAACAGGGCAAGTGATTTCTATCTCTGTGATGAATATGACATGTCATATCTGATAAGAGCCAAAACCTCCCACTGATCACTGTTCTCTGCTCACAAACCTTGAGTCAGTCCTAAAGTCTACTTAAAATTGTCTCCTGGCTACAATGACTGCTTGGCAACATCCCACTTGCAGGACCATAGAGACCTTGCTATGCAGCCTAAATGAAACTCTGGAATTCTCCAACATAACCTGTCATCATTATATGCAAGAGCAATACACAAGTGACAACTACTTTCAGAACTCCTACAGTATTTTGATTTTTTTCCTTCTGGCAGGGTTAATATTTTCTCCATAAAGTTTTCAGAATGAAGCAGTTTAAATCTCAAATTATCAAGAAATTGTGTGGAAGAAAACACTGATCAAAATCTGTATTATATTGAAATACAGAATATTTTAAATTATCAGGAAGAAGTTAGAATTGCACAGGCATGATGTGTGACCTCCACTCTACCTAATTCCTGTTCTCTGCAATCCTAACAAGTCCGTTCGAAGGTGCTGCGGATACTCAGAACTCAGACCAATCCATGGCAACCCAGTAGGAGTGGGATTAGATTAACTCCTCCTCTTCCAGAAGCCCATATCACTCTTTTGTCTTTGACTGAGAAAGAGAGTTCTTACACTCTTTTTTCATGAGAATTTGACATGCCGTGGGAGAGGAATAAGATAAGAATTGGCCTTAATCCAATATAATGTAAGTCACTGTGGTTTGGGTCTAAATGTTCACCTTCTACAAGGAGGGTTAACAAAGTAGTGGGTTTTTATCTGATTCAATATTAGTTCTTATTTCAAAGTAGGGGCTGTGTTGATTCACATCAGAGAATTCTGAAAAAATACACAGCATAATTGGAGGAGCAAACTTTAATTACTTCCCAGATAATCAACATAGGCAGAAGTGCCAGGGCAACATGATTGTGTTTGACTCAGGCAAAAACTGATCCTTTTTATTGTCCAGATTTTTAAAACATAAAAAAAACCAAACCAAAACAAAACAAAAAAATCAGGAACCAGTAGAAAATTAAGAGAGGTGATGGCCAGAGTGAAAAATTACCATGTGATGACAAATGTAAGTGTAGTTGCTGAAGCACCCTGAATGTTTCATGGACATTAAATTCCTTCTGGCAGCACCCTTGCCAAACCAACATATTAAAAAAAGGAGGAAAAATGTAGAAAAGCAATGCTGAGAGAAGGGGTCATGTCAGGGAAGCAGTGTCCAGACAGCTGCTTCAGAGTGAAAATGAGCAAATTAAATTTAAGACTTTTATCCACAAGTGAAGGAAAAACCTGAAGAGAATTCGGCTTGTCACACAGTGGTAATTAATAGTAAGGGTAAGATTTTTCTCCAAGAATGAATCAGAAATTATTTCTGAATGTCTTTCTAACTGTGACTCTCAATTATGATCTCTAAATATCAATTCCATGACTGCAAGATTTAGATTTCCTTAATAAATTACAGGACACAATCATCATGCCTTAACCATCTACTGCAAAGGGCAAGCCAGTGAGGATCTCTGAAGTCACTGGTGCTATACTGCTATCTTTGTTTTAATAAATTATTGAGCTCATGCAAAAAACCCCAAAAATACAAACCAAATCAGCCAAACAAAAGACCCCCCCCCAATAAAAAACAACAAACAAACAAACCAAAAAACCCCTCAAAAGCATAAGGAGTGGAAATAGCAATTTCTTGCAGTCAAACTGCAAGAAATGGGGAGAAGGGGAGGCAGCAATATGAAAATGAAGCATTTCAAAGCTGGGGGCAGCACAAGGTTCGACACTTCCATTCACCAGGGATATGGTAATTTAAGGTTCAGCTGTATTTAAGCCAACAAACTCACTTAAGGGTGTGTGTGAAGCTCATTCTCAGTGCAGGGAGGGATATTTGAATCTACACGGTTAACTAAGGCTGGAGAAAGTTCTTAAATCTAGTAGTGGGAAGTATGTAAGAACTGGGCTCAGAAGTGTCTTAAGTGCCATTTAAGAATCCTTTGAGCACTATAACAAAATTCTCTGCGCATTTTGTAGACAGTGAAGTGCTAAAAATCATTAGATTTAAAAAAGGAAAAGAAAAAATACTTGGCATCAACCTGAGGTCCAGGTCCTCACACTTAAAAATGTAGCAAAAAATGATCAAGCAAACAAGTCAAAAGGATTAAAAAATAATTGTTGCTTCATGTCCCCAGAGGTGCTCCACAGCCTGGCCCTGCTGGCTGGGGGGGGCTGGAGTTACCCCAGCCATGGCTCCTGCTTCAGCAAGTCACAGCAAGCTTAAGTGGTGAGGAAAACAAAGCTCAATAATGCTTCAGAGTTGTTGGAGGCTGAAATAAGAAGATATTCAGTAATTCTACATTGTGAAGCATTTTATAGCAGTTGTAGTTTTAAGCAGATGCCTCACCTGTATCTCGTGGCCCATCCCCATCCCAAGGTAACATCACACTCTATTCCCATGCTCCCATTTTAAATTCTCCTCTCTCTCTCCATAAGACAGCACATTTTATGGCCCTGTAAGAGGTCCTCTGTGTCAGAGCAGAAAATCCCCCTTTTAACCTGAATGCCTATAAAATCCATACTAGGCTTGACATGTGATGGTTTTTGTGATTAATACGCTGTAAATACAAGCTTCTACAGTGTGCATTGTAGAAGCCCGAAAAAAATAGTTATAGAAAGTCTGACCTATTTTCAAAATTTGAGACCTTACTTTTCCATTGTTGAAATAAGCCCTGTAAGAAATTTGACATCAGCAGAAATTGTTCAGATGGATTATTTTAACTTGTCCCGAGCCATATTACATTTGTCCAAATGTCAAAGGCTACAGATTTCCAGAAAGCTCATTAAACACCTCCCACTGCTCAACTTCAAGGCTGGTAGTCAGAATATAAATGATGTGAAAAGTTGCTGCATAAATGCTGAGGAGTAAAACCACTTTGGTTTCATAATCTTGTGGAAGCCATTTGACCCGTTTCCTCCAGCACCAGCCATCCCAAATACTGATCCACTGGAGTGAACAGAGAGAAGCCAGTGGTGCTCTGCTAAACTGAGCCTCTGTGAAAGCAATCAGTAAACTTCCATCTCTTCCAGGAGCCATAATTGTCCCTACTACCTTCTCTATGTGGGATCTGTTTGCTTTACCTAAAGGTTAAGGTGCAGGGCAGATGTCTCTATGCTGCTGATGTTATTAGCGTGCTTGGGCCATTCGTCTTGGGTGCAATGTGGGCTGTGACCAAAAGTATGTATTCTATTACCATCTGTTAAAACCAGGTGAGGCAGTGTTCTTTATATTTTCCACAACCATCCTTTCTCCAGGGAAGTATCTTCTGTTAATGGGCCATTAAGTCCCACTGTATGACTGGTAAAATAACATCACCCCATTGGGAGATGCTCCAGCCAAGGGGAGGAGCCAAGCATTCCCTACCTAGATAAAAACTGAGTTTTTGAACACCAAGGCAGCCTTTTTCTACTGGATTCCAGAGGAAAATCAGACCTTTCTACATCATCACTGAACTTTCAGAGGAAAACTGCACCTTCTACAGGAGCACTGCTTCAGCTGAACCACATCTGCCACTGCAGGAGGATGCAGCCACCATTTAATGGCACTGCTGCCAACACCCTGACTGACTGACGGGTGTCAGGTTGGATTCTGACTCTGTCAGTGTTTTGGAATTGTTCTTTGTAATACTGTATTTCTATTTCAATTTTTCCTAGTAAAGATCTGTTATTCCTGTTCTCATATCTTTGCCTAAGAGCTCCTTAATTTCAAAATTATAATAATTTGGAGAGAGGGGGTTTACATTTTCCATTTCAAGAGAGGCTCCAGCCTTCCTTAACAGACACCTGTCTTTCAAACCAAGACACCATCTCATTTCTAAGTGGCTTTTATTGTGCTCATCTGTTCAGCAAGACTGGTTTTCTAAGGCTCATTTGCTGGTTAATTGCATTATCAGATTCTCTAAGATATCTGTAGCACTTGCTCTCCACTTCACAGACTCTTGATCTCTCTAGAAATATCCAACTTTATGTGAACGCCTTTCCCAACCATACGACGTGCCTGGAAAGCAAGTTACAAACTGCCATTGTGACTATTGCAACTTATGTTGGGATTGAAAATAAAATTCTCTGATATAAAAGCCTGAAATGAAAAGTCATCCTACTTGCTGTTCTGTTTGTGTGCTTCTTTGCTGGCTCTGGCTTCTTTGTTTGCCTTACCAAACACTTACGGAAAACATAAGAGCATATAGTGAAATATAGATTACAGTGCGGTGACATCCAATTCTATAGCTCTGAAAGTGCCCAAGGTGGAACAAATTACCACCTGCTCGCAGGGATTTTTCACTTGCAAATTTGCTAAAAACTTGTTTACCTGAAACCTCTCCATTTGTTTCTATCAGGATGCATTTGCGAATGTGGAATGCGGGGTTTCAGACCTAATTGTCTGTTCTGTTTGTACAGATATCCTTTTGTGGGAACAAAGGTTTGCTTCCTGTACCTTAAAGAGATTGCAACCACTATTGAGGTCTGGTTTGACATTGGTTTCAGAGCAGGAGAAATGTGGAATGCAACATATCCTTTGTTATTGATTGCATGATTAAGTTATTTAATTGATGTCTGTTATCAGTTTTCACATTTTTCTACCAACTTTAAGGGGCTATTTTGGGATTTGCTTGCTAAAATGTTTTTGATATATGCAGTGCTGCCTTTCCCCTCCTTTTTTTTAAACAATATATTTTAAATGGGTTATCCCACACCTCTTTCTCCTTATGTGTAGTGTTACACATTTTGTTGCAATTTTTCATGGGTTTCCCTCCACAGGTGTTTGTAAAGCTTTGGCCAAAGCAGCACAGCTGTTTGTAAGGCTTAGAAAAAAATGTACATCTGAAAATATTCTGATAATCTAGGTGGTTAACACAGAAATATTTAAGTCCCTCAACTAGTCTAGTTGCTCCAATAACTAGAACTCAGCCTTTGGAAGGAGTTGGTTTTATGGAAGAATTAGACATGAGGACATTCAATTCTAATATCTAATATCTAATATCTAATATCTAATATCTAATATCTAATATCTAATATCTAATATCTAATATCTAATATCACAGGCATTATCAGATATTATGACGTATACAGAAAGTGGGATATATATTTTCAAATAGAAGAAATTAAGGCTGAAGTGAATTCTAGCACTTCCTGGATTCTAGGCCTTGATTTTATAAACTTAATATTCACATCCCCACACATGAGTCTGTAACTGAGGCCTTTCTGTGTTTACCACTGATGTTTTGTAGTGGATATTTATGAATTTGCATTTCTTGGCCTCATCCTCAATACCCACTGTACTCTCTCCAGCTGTTACAGAATTCGAAATAGAGATGATGTGTTGGAGAAAAGAGGAGTAACACGTGAATTCATCAAAAGTGACTTGTGCAGGAGCTTTAAAAGGCTGAAGGTAAATGTTTTCCTTTGATAAATGAAGGCCAAACTGCCTGTGCCACCACTAATGCAGAGGCTGCTCCGTGGGATGACAGATCTCTCCTCCTGCTGAGGTGCAGTGATGAAGGAAAAGCTTAGACAACACAGCTCCCCTTCAACTCAGCTGAAAACCCAAAGGTACTGTGCCCAAAGCTTCCAGAGTGCCCCCAAAGCACTGAGCACTAAGATTTATTCCAATGCCACTGGATTTTCTATCCTGCTTGAAGCTGACAACTAATTTTGAGCATTTAGTGATAATTCAAGGTCTGCTGAACAAGCCCTTCAAGCTTACTTGCAAAAACCTTGCAAATTTACTGAGGCTTGTGCTGCAGAGAAAATTAAAAACAAAAACATAAACAAAACCCCCACCAGATGCCACTGAGGCATCAAGTGCCAGAAAATGTAAACTGGTCTGAGCCTGGAATTCATTAAGACTGCAGTGCCTCTGAGCTAGTGTGCAGAAGGCGATTGCTTTCCATGACCCTTCTGCTGCAAACAGATTTGGACAAGCCTCAGTTTAGGCTCCTGTGGATACTCTCCCATTTTGATCTTGGTATTTTTGTATTTGATATTGGGAACATTCCTAATGCACACTGATTCAGCCTGAGAAGGCTGGATAATCCAGTGACTGCAGAGAAGAGGATGAGAGAAAGTTATTTAGATCCTACTGCCTTTCATTTTTCTTTTCTTCCTGTCTTTTAAAAAATAATTATATAGGCAGAAAGATGTCATTATATGTAAAAACCCCCAAAAATCAGCATTCTGCTCTGGCTACAATACTTCACTGATATTGGACAATTTTATCTCCCAGGTCAGGTTTTCAAACAAACCTATTTCATTGGCAATAGGTAAACAAAATGCATTAGTTTGTAGCAGTGGCGGAACTCGGAAATTCAGGGTTTTGTATGAAAGAATTCTGTTATAGTTTATATTCTCTGAGGGGGATGAAGTAATAATTAATTGCAAGTAATCTGTCATATTTAGTGTTTCTTAATCATGAGCAGATCCTGACTCACTCACAGTACAAAATCTTGTTTCATTATTGAAGTATAAATTTTCATTGGAGACTGGGGTGTTCTGTATTAGACAGAGATTTCAAAGAAAGACACAAATAGAGGTTTAATCAAAGGATTGCTAATGTTAAAAAAATGAGGAGAGATTTCATTAAATCACTCAGCTCAATAGCACTGAGAACCTGCTGCATTTTTTCTTGTGTACTTGAGGAAAAAAGTCTTTCAGAATGAATGTGTTAACCCTACTTGTACTTTTCCTGCCCCTCCATCCAAAAAATAAATTGCATGTTTGGATTCCAGGGTAATCCAGAAAATAGAGCAAGGATGGACTTGGCAGGGGTTTAATTTCACTCTCCCACCCATCTCTGCCTCCCTTGCCAAGTCCTCTCTGCTCATTTTTGTCTTTACATTTGTGCTCAGTAGTAACCAAAAAGCACTCCTTTAAAATCAGCTGTACAGGTTATGAATGTCTTTCAAAATCTGGTAAGGGATGAAACTAAAAAGACCATAGTTTTTTTGTCTTTTTCTCCTTGCTTCCTTTTCTGATAATGATGCCAGAGAGATCTTTTTCTCCAACTCTCACCAATCTGAAGCAAAGACAATTTGCTGTCAGAACACCCCCAACAGCCTGGATTATTTTCCTGTCAGTATGTGATAGGTTTATTGAGCAAATTTGCTTTGGTAGGCAGATCAGGTTGGGAAGGGGAGTGGTGTTTTCAGACTGTGAAGAGTTCCACCTGGGAGTTTAACTCCATTGGAGCTGCAGTGGAAGGATTTGTCACTAAATATGGGACTTCTCATGGAAAGTGTTGCACTGTTAATTTATAACTTCAACTCTGAACAAATTTTAAAAACTCAGATACTTAAAACTGTATTTTCCTCTTTAAAAACACTGTAGTGCATGCCATACTGGAAGGAAAAAGACACTCAGGTATTCCATAGAGTTCCAAAAGTGGATTTAGTGGGGAGTCTGGAATCAAGATCAAACTCCTCAAACAAAGCAGGTAGTTGTCAAACATATTAGATGTCCAGTCTAGACACTTCTAATAATAACTAAAGCTAGCCTGGATGTTTTTACTGCTCATTTTGCATTGGAATATATTCTTTGGGAATCCACATTGCTGCCCTCAGTGCTTTGTCCTGCCCCTCCCCTGCCTGGCACAATTATATACCTTCCTTATGGCTCCTCGGAGGGGCACTTTGTCAGATATGCAAATATGACGATGATTTGAAGATGCAGGTGAGTGTGATTAACATTAACATTAACATTAATATAATGTTACCATAGGGGCTGTGCTGATACAGCACTGGAACCTGCTACATTTTTCCTTGGGAAAGAGAAAACAATTGCCCTCTACTACTATTGGATTTCTGCTCTGTGCTGGGATTACAGAACAAAATGTGTCACCCTGAGCTCAGAAGCTTCTCCATATCTGTGTTTGGATCTTTTAAAAGTTATTAATATTTATAAGATTTGAGGTTATGTCACACTGATCATGACATCTCTCACAACACAGAGGATGGTTGGCAGGTGTTCCCTGGTTGGAGTAAGCCAGGTTTGAATGACTGGGGACTGTGACCCAGAAGTATTTTCCTGTCTTGGTTAATCTTTTGAGAGATTAAAGATGCAAGATAAGGCAGGTAGCGGCACTTCTGCTGTTCTCATTGCTCTCCTGTCCTTCATCTCATTATAAAACTGCATTTTCTGTTAAAAAGATACCCTCTGTGAAAAAAGGTGATTTAGCACGTGTATAAATTCAGAAGAACAATAATGCTGGCTTTTTGCAGCTTTATTTTGTAATGAAGCATATCTTGATAGGTGTGTTTGAACAGAATTCAATTTCTTTACAGAAATGTTGAAATTATCTTGTATTGATTTCTGTGATTGCAGAATGTGTATGCAGTGCTGTAGCTATTCATTTGTTACTGAACAGATTTGAGGTTCTGGCTTTTGGAAGGTTGAAGGTTATCTTGCAAGGCAGATGAAGCCATTCCTGTAAAACAAATAAATGCTGGAATATCAAAGCAATGGACAAAGAAATAAGTTGAGGTGAAAGGTATCTATTATTTGATGCATAGGCACACATAGAGACTCTGCTGTCACAGATTCCTCCGGTGCACCTGCATAGAGTCAGATCCTAATCCAGGGCTTGGAGAGTTCAAAAGCAGACAAAATCGACAGCTCTTAAAAAGCATGCAGTGGAAGGATTATGCAATTTGGGGGATGCAACTGATGCCCAGAGTGATGAAATTATTTTACCATTATTTTACACAAAGGGATTTTAGGGAGAAAGTCCTAATCTGCATTTCCCACAACATTAGTTTTGAGAGAAATATCCTTGAGGAGCCATTCTACCAGGTAATATTTGCTTTAGAAATATTTAGAAGTGTAAATATATCATTAAAATTGTGGCAATAAATATATGTGCTTCTTTTCCTCCTTTTGTAAAAATGTTATTTTATGAGAAGAACTTGCTAAGTAGGGAATAAGAAATCTGTGCTATTTTACTCCTTATTATGGAATCATAGAATTCTTTGTGTTGGAATGGACCTTAAAAATCACCTCACTCCAACTATGGAATGGTGTTTCAACAATGGGACATCTTTCACTGTCCCAGGCTGCTCCAGCCCCAGTGTCCAGCCTGGCCTTGGGCACTGCCAGGGATCCAGGGGCAGCCACAG
>JANRGV010000008.1:4505405-4519985 GCA_024734035.1 Alethe castanea | reverse complement strand
CCAGGCTGGACACTGGGGCTGGAGCAGCCTGGGACAGTGGGAGGTGTCCCTGCCATGGCAGGGGTGGCACTGGGTGGACTTTAAGGTCCCTTTCCAACCCAAATAATTCCATGATTCTGTGATTAAATTCATTTAAAAGAGCTCATGCCACTGCATAGATTTTGATTTAATGAAGTGTTTCTAAACAGTCATTTCAGTATTTCATTTTTGGGTGAAGAATCTTAACATTGTTTCTGAGTTTCCTGTTGCCTCATATGTGGCTTCTTTCTTCAAAAGAAGCGCAGAGGATGAAAAAGCTCAGGGACTTTGCAGTTGGCTATAAGAAAAATCTCTTTGTCGTGGGCGTGGTTAAGCACCAGAACAGATTGCCAAAGATACTGTGCCCCCATCCGTGGGGATTTTCAGGCTTGATGGGACAAAGCCCTGAAGAGCCTGACCTAACTTTGGGGTTAGTCTTGCTTAGAGAAAGAGGTTGGACTGCAAATATCATGAGATCACTTTCAATCTAATTTTTTCTGTGACTGACTGAATTTTTTCTGTGATTGAGTGATATTTTTTCTGAGCTGAATGTGGCTACATAGCCTTTTCAGATGTTATTATTTATTCCTTAATGTTCTCCTAATAGGGAGCTTTAATTAATAAACCAAGGGATGTTATATAGGCATAGTTTGGTACAAACAAAAAAAAGGAAATTAGGACAGAGGTGTATTTTGAAATATGAGAAATAAAAAATACAAACAACTCAGTGTATACTTAGTGAAAACTGAAGAAAACAGGAGAAACCTTGATGTTGAGAATACCCGCATGTGGCCTTTGAGCCTTTAATACATTAATCTCCAAGTTTCAAAAGCACAAGAAAGTAATAACACGGTCATATAAACAGAGATCCGTGGTTTTAAGAAAATACTGACGTTTTTGGCATCCAGCATTTTTATCAGTGGCAAAAATTAATCTGACAGCTGAAAATCTGAAATACTCCATGCATGTCTGGTAAATTATAATAAACACATCTGAAAAATAGGAAAATTAGATTTTTTCCAAGTTCAACTATAAATATCACCCAGAAAGACAAAATGAGAGAGATTTTCTTTCACTTTATTTTTCCTTGTGTGAAAGAAACAGGAGTTATTAGGTGTTTTTATGCAATAGCGTAGGCAAATATTTTAAAGATCTCACTGTCCAGGAATAAACTTTGGGTTTCTATCAAATCTTTCAGCTGAATATAGGAAAGCACTTTATAAATGAAGTCCCAGGGCTGAACATGTAAATGCAGTTTATTCAAATACTCACATACAGTGGGTCAAGACTCTGGCAAATCATAAATAAGTAAATTTTAGTGACTTTGAGACACCAAACAAATTTAGCTTCAAGTACAGGATTTCCTTACTCCAATTGGGTGATCTCAGGCCGTTCCACCAGTAACAAAACTTGCTGATTTCTGTGGATTTGAGCAGATAGTATACCCTAAAAGGAAGTAAAAGCTGGACTTCTGTGACCAGGTTTAGACTATAAGAATAAAATGAAGTAGATCCTCCCTTATTTAATCAGTATCAGTCAGTTTTATTTATGTAAGGATGACGAAATTTGGCTTTCCCAAATTATAAGAGCTTATTTTTCCAGTGTGGCATTTTCATTAAAAATTAAATGGGATATAAAAATGTCTCCAATGCATTTGATGCTGTTCTGGAGTATAAAGGACAGTATATTAAAAAAAAAGATTCCTAAAGTATTTCACTTTTTACTGGGGAAAATAAATAGTCTAGAACACCATAAAAGATAAGCTAAACTCATGTGAAAGCATTGGTATACATGGAAGACATAGAAAATATTAGGAGAGCTTGATTTAATGCACTCTATTAACTACTATTAATTATTTAAAATGTTATAAAACTCCCCCACGAGCCCCCATGGAGATGCCATCATGTCAAGCAAGCAATTAAAACACAATACAGTTAATAATAAAATAGAAAGCAAAAGAAAATAAAATATTTTAAAAGCTAAACAAAGTGGTGGTGTGTCCTGATTTGAAGGACAGGTGTCTGCCAATAAAGGCAGAAGCTCCTCTTTGAAATAGAGAATTTAATTCCGTTCCTTCCCAAGTATTATAATTGTTTGAATCAAGAACTCTAAGGCAGAGATAAGGGGGTAGGAATAACAGCTCTTTTACTAATATATCTAACTGTACAAGCAGAAACAGTTATTAAAATTACCAACAAAACAGAACAGATAACTCGGTTCCAGTCCTTTCTTAGCTGCAGGCACGCTGCCTGTGCTCGGTCCCAGTGGTGCAGGTGGGACAGAGCCGGCACAGCTGTGGAGAAGCAAGCGGGAGCGGGAGGGGCGGGGGCTCAGGTGGAAGCAAGCTGGAAGGGGCAGCTCCTCGCTCACCGTTTGGTTTCTGGTGGTCAGCTGTGTCCTCAGAGGTAGGAGGCTGGAGTGGAGCAGATGCCGGGCCGTGTCTGATCGCAGAGCACTAGGCTCCCCCGCATTTTCACCACATGAGCTCCAGACCAGTGGGTCCTCCTCCTCTGAGCTCACCAGAAAGATGAGCAGCCCCTGCCCCAGAAGGCGGCTCCCACCTACCCCTTTGTCTTGAGTCGTCAAAGATCCTGGGTGTAACCCGGCTGTGCTGGTTGCATGCCGGTGGGGGGGAGGGGTGCCTCCTGAAGAGCACAAAGCCCTGAAACAGGAGAGCTGTCCTCTCTCTGGGACCCTCCCCTGGGGCTGCGAGGACCAATCAGGGAGCTGATTTGGTGGTTGGCAGCCCAGGAAACCAATTGGAAAGTTATTTTGCTTTCACAAATCACAGTGGTAAAAGTTAAGTCTCTCTCTTTTGCCTTCCAGTCTCCTGAGGGGAGAGCGTGGGCTGACCAGGGGCTCGCCCCCCCCCTCCCACCCCCCTTGGCCCGGCTCCGGGCTCGGCACCCGGCTTGGCTCGGGGCCTCAGCCCCAGCCCCGGTGCGGGGGAGGCCTAGCCCGGCCCGACCCCTGTGTGGCTCTGCGGGGCTCGCCGCAGCCGCAGCCCCCCTCGGCTCGACTCGACCCGGCTCCGCTTGGCTCGGCGGGCCCGCGCGGCCCCGTTTGGCTCAGGGAGGGCCCCACGCGGCCCGGCCCGGCGGGGCTCAGCGCGGCCTTGGCTCTGCATGGCCAGCCCGGCTCGGACCGGCTCGGCCCCGCTTGGCTCCGGCTCGGCACAGCTTTCGTTCTCCATGCAGCATGGCCAAGTGGGGGATAGGGGAGCCACTGAAGGCTCTCCTTTTCCCCCCTGCTCTGGGAGAAGAGGCTCCCGAATGGCCCCACGTGGCCGAAAGAAGTCCAGCCTTCTACACGTGGGCAGAGCAGCCATGCTTTTCCCAGCGTGGCTTTAGCCAGGCTTTTTCGCTTTCTGGATACAAGTTTAACCCTTTTAGTGCCTGGATAAGACTTCAGATTTCCTGAGCTCCCCGGAATGAAAGGAATAAAGCAAGAAGAATTACAGAAGTCAGTGGGATGAAGATAAAGTTTTTGATAGAGAAGAGATTGAAAAGATGATGCTGATAAGTAGCTGAAAACTTTTTTTGGGGGGGGCTATAAGGGGATTGTGACTTCACTAAAATTCCTTTAAACTGTGAAATATACTTGGGAAGGTTTTGGGCGCTTGAGAAGAGGACTTTTTGCCTCGGGGAAATAGAGTTTTCTGTTTTGGGACTGGAATATGAACAGAGCCATTTGATAGAGAAAGAGATGAAGATACTTTTGTGTTTTCAGCAACCTGCCTTTAAAAATTGGTACCCCAGGTGTTCATCATAACCCATAACACAGATCTGGAGAGACTGTGGTAATGGGAGGAAAATCATAGTTTGTAGGTTCCAGGCGGATGCAAACTGCAAGAGTGAAGACACCCCCTAAGCCTAAACAAAAAAAAAAAGAAACTTTTCTCTCTAGAGTAAACTGAAATGGTTACTTAAGTAAATAACTGACTGAAGTATTCTCTGTATGTTGCTATTATGAAGAAAGGGGGAGGAGGAAATAACCTAGAGATCTTATTCTGAATTGTTTTTTGTTATTAATAAATTTCATTTTATACCCTTTTAAGTTTAAGCCTGCCTTGTCTCTACTCCTAAATCCTATCCCTAAAAGAAATTGAATATATTAAAATTGGCAAACCCCAGTCACACCGTGACACTAGCAGGCTCCATTGGCATGATAATGGGAAAAATTCTTTAAACTGACACAGTAATGGAACAAAAACCCAACCCCAACATGGTGCTAACAAATCTTTAGCACATACTGAAATTCTCAATTGTCTGAAACTGAACCAATTGCATCAGCTCATTTGTATTTCAACTCTTAAAGTCTTACCTCCTCCGAAAATCTTACAACATAAATCAATTATCTTCTTTGGTTTTCATTAGACATTGCTATGATCTTTACGATTGCAACTGACTAGTTCCTGTCATGAAGAGAAAGCAATCATCAAAAAACCAGCAATCTGTAAAGAACACTGAATAGAATGGGCTTTTCTTGATCTTAGAAAACATTCTGGAGAACAGAAACGAGTGACTATTAATTACAAAGGGGTTTTTAAAGAGTAATGGCATGGTAAAGATCAGCATGAATCCATTCCTATGGAGCTGATTTGGACATCAGCAAAACAAAACACAACCAACTAGACCAGAGGCTGCCAGTTAGGCTTGCCACTATAAACAAGGTAGTTATGAGAAAAGCCTTTTATAATGTAATTGTCTATAGAATTTTCCTTCCCTCTGCCTTAGCAAGAGCCACCATTTGCACACTAAAATGCAGAAATTGTTGACTCCTCTGATTTTTTTTTTTTTGCTGGGATTACATCACTAGAACTCTGCAAGCCTGAAATTTTCCTCAAATTTATACCTACACCCCAAGTGTCTGCTTTTGACTGTTGTGATAAATGCTGAGACCTGGAATTCTGACTCTTCCAAAAAATCCTCGATCTATTATATAATGTATTTGCCAATTATATCAGTTTAAACTAAGGCTGTGCTTCTCTGACCCTTGTCTCCTCACAGGACCAGTGTGATAAGCTTTCTTAAAACACATCTTACAAATGAGGACTGCAAAAGGGAAATGATCCAGTGAAACACATTCCTTTTTAATAACCTACCTTCCCCTGTAATTAAAGGCAATTCCAAAATGCAACAGTTTAATCCAAGATAAATGCTGCCTCTCCACTCAGTTGTTAAGCATATGAAACCCTGCAGCCATCTGTCACTTATGATTATTAGACATGTCAACATGCTTTGTGTTACACTTTTTTGAAGTACTGTAGGTTATAGATGTCAATTTATATTGTGTCACCCATTACAGACTCAATACGTTCATTTTCATGTCAACAGGAGGCTGTTTGCTTTAATGGGCAACCCTACAACTATTAAAACACAACTCTGCTATCAAATGATCAATGCCTGTCTGACACAAGAGCTCAAAATCCAAAAATTTGCTTACAGATGGCATTCCAGTAAATTTGACTGATTGGTTGGTTGGAATATTTAGGAGCCTCACTTGTGGAATTCGATTATCACTGGGTGTGATTTGGAAGAATGGAAATGTGTGCGTTTTTACACCTATACTAATGTCTGTCGAATCCTCTCTCAGAAACATTCCAAAGTTTACAGAATGATTGGTAGAGCAGAGAAGAGCTCTCACACAAGACTCACCTAGGGAATGATTTCTGCTAAGCTTTGGTTCTGGTCTTGGTTCTCCCTCATCCCACACTGCCCCTGCTGGGGTTGGTCATTGCATCTGTTCAGCTATATTGATTTAGAAGCCTCAGGGATTGTGCTTTTCCCTCTGTACAGGTTTTGTTCAGTGCAGGGAAGGTTTTGCTCACTGATTGCCCCTGGATATTCAGCAGCACCAAAACATTGCCTTTCCTCCTCCCAGAGCATAGTTTCTGCAGAAATAACCCGAGGAAATTATTGAGAATGTTTTCTTCCAGAAAACATTGAGAATCCAGGACCTCAGCAGCTCAAAATTCAGAACCCAGGCAGGGCAACACATCTGTTTCATGGCTGAGGGTGATTGTTTGGGAACCCAATGATCCTTGTGTTTGGAACAGCTGGGGTTGGCATTTATTGTCAAGTGTTATCAGGGCCTGACATGGTTTTTCTTGAACTTCATAACAAGGCTGTACTTTGAAACATCTCCAAAATATTGCCTTCACTGCTGCAAAGTCTTTGATTTTATATACAATTTCATCCTTGTAATACTGGTGTTTCTGTGAAATTAAATGAGTACAGAATAGTCTACAGAAACCAATATATTAAATACACAGAATTCATAATAGATACAGGATTTTGGTACAATGAAAGATAGGTATTTAAATATGAAAATGCCACTCTCTGTTTAGTTTTATTCTAAAACTTCTAAGGTATGTTTTGTAGAAATATATATATGATACTTCTGTTTGTCTCATTCTCTTGTTCCTCTGCATTCTTATATGAATATTTGCATGAAACTTGTGGACAAAATAGCAGTGAACTAAAAATCCAATATTTTCAGCTACTTCATATCAGTTTTTACCAAGCATAGAACTTATTTTTGTCAAAATAAATTAGATTGCACTCTATATCTCCAAGAGATTTCTTTTTTCTATTGAAAGATAGATTTAATGGAGTTATTTCTCAAGCACACATATTATGTATGCCAAGCCTATATACACTTTTAAGAAAAGCTGTTTTATTCTTTAAAGTTGAAACACTATTTCAACCGAAAGTAATTGACTATTTCCATGCCTAATCCTTCATTAGCTGAAAATGCAAGGATTTCTTCCCTTCAAGCATTTCTCTCCTTTATTTGAGGATGTTTCTTTTTTTTTTTTGTCCTTACTATGAGTTGAATATCATAATTTTAAAGCGGTAAATTAAGGTAATGGAAAATTAATTTGGTATCTATTAAGTCAGGTATTATTATGTTACAATTTAACGTAAACAAACTATGGTCCTTCAGGAAAGTCAGAAAATTAGTTAAAAAAATCCAAAATAATGATAGTAATAATGATTCCAGTAGAATTCTAAGAGAAGTGTAAGTATTACTTGTTTTATCATAAACATTATGGTTTATCGGTTAACAGAATCATTAAGAATTTCTGCAACACATAATCAAATATAAAATCTGACTCTGGAAATCCACCGAACACTTTGAGACATTGCCTGAGTATTAAAGGAATTAATTTAAGGAATTAGATGTATCTTCTATACATTCTTATTTTCACTAAAGTAATTATTTTGTACCAGTCCTCTCTCTCTTTTTTTTTTTTCTTGGCACCAGTTTTCCTTGATCATTAAAATTTAGAAATTTGTGTAGACTTATAGTATTCCTTGTAGGCTGAGGCATTTCATTTCTATTTCCACTAGAAATTTTTCTTGATACAGTTATCCAGCACTTTGTTCTGCTCTGGATGTTTAGAAATGGGAACTATGCCTATGGAGAGCAACTCCACAGTGCATGCCTGGGAATAGTAGCCGTCTAACAAAGCCTTGCAGTGAGCATGTCTTGTTTAGCAGGCCCACTGGCCTCCACACCTATCAATCTGGAGAGTCAGAGTGACGCACCCTCAGTCTGTCGCTGACTAATGGGGCCAGAGAAGGTGGTCTCTAGACAGAGGCAGACCAGCTTTACACTGCAGTCAATTAATTCTTGGATTTCCTTCCCCCAGGAGATGGTAGAGGCAGAGAGTGTCAACAGGCTTAATATAAGACAAATCTGTGGACAACATCTTCACAAACCCTAAAGAGGGAGGGCAGAGATGTATACCTTTTCCGTACTCCAGTGCCTGTGGGGGGACAGAAACCAATGGATTGCAGAAAGTAGCTGAGCTTTTCTGATTTCTAGAAACACCTTTTACTGCTGCTGGAGGCAGAGCACTGAGCTGGACTGTTGGGCTGGCCCAGCACTGTACCTCTTCCCAGTGGGAGAGTGAGATAAAAAGCTCCTCCATACCCTAAGAAGAACAGAACAGGGGGTTGTGACATTTTACCCTCCTGCTTTGGCTTCAGGCAGCACAGGCCAGAACATGTCATAAGGAAAGAATTAGTTATTAGGAGTGATGTTTTTAGTTCTCTGATTGAAGAGATCTAAAATCTCAGAGATCTGAACTGCTGTTGCAAAGTGTCTGTGGAGCTTTAGAGGCTGCAAATGCCTCAGTGCCTGATCAACAGCTGCTCCTGCTGTAGAGGTCCTTTAGCAAGTAGAAAGAAATCATCTGAGAATGGGTATCTTTCTCATTGGCCTTATTTTGTAGTGTTAAAGGCCCTGGGCAATACCTAAGGATTGTATGGATTTAATGTAGCCCCCAAAGTCACCACACTGTGGAGACAACATGTAAGGATTTGCATCTCACGAGACTATGAGGCACTTTGAATACTGCAGCTGGACTATACCTGATGTCACTCAGCAATGTGTTCTTTTAATTTCGAAAATTGCTGCAATATGGATCTCCAAATGCTTATTAACACAGCAGCAATAATGTTGGGGTGGGATAAGGGAGTATGTGTACCACAACCATGTGCTATATAAACAGGGGCAGTAAAGCTTCCATGCAGACACTCCTCTCCTTCAGTAGAGGGCTGGCAAGATTTCTAGCTATAGCTATAGCAATATTTCCAGCAGGTGCTTGCCAAATCTCTTAGAGTTTTCTATTAATCTGGGCTTCACAATCTGCCAGTCCATTTCTCTGTAACACCGACCTTCTGCTCAAAACCTTTATTTTCTGCTCTTTTGACTCAAGTGTTCCTTATTCTTCTGAAGACTTTTTCTTAACCCCTAGAAAGGGGTGGGAAAAGCAGGTGATGTTACCCTTCTGCTACTGACCTGTTCTAACGTGTGTGTAAGGAGTGTTGGAATTTTTAAAAAGGTGTGACTTGCGTCAAGGTTTTCTAGCCTCTAGAGAGGCCTTATGAAGAAATCAATTAAGAAGCCACACTCTAAAATTATGTCTAATCTTGCTTTCTGGGATATATAAGAGAATAGAATTTTTCCAGATTTTCTTAGAACTCCCCTCCTCTTGTTCCCCTCAGGAAGCTGCAGAGAGCAGTGAGGTCACCCTTTCCTCAGCCTCCTTTTCTCCATACTAGACAAGCTCAGAGTCCTTGCCCACTCCCCACAGAAACTCACGTTCTTGCAAGACTTGTCAATGCTTAAAGAACTTCTGGGAAATGAAAAAGTCCAGAATATTTCAGAATTCAAAACGTGAAAGGTTTCTGACATATCTAAGAAGCAGCATGATGTGGAAAACAGAATACATTTGTTGTGTACTTTAGTTAGTTTTCCATAAGAACAGGGAAGAAAGGATCCCACTGTACTAAGACAACATTAGAAGCATGGATCTGTAGTTTTTTTTTTACTGGTCCATTTAAACACTCACTAATTTTTGTTAATGAATATGGAAATTTCCCTGATTGATCACTAATTGCAAATGAACTACACTGTGAGATTAGTGATGATATTTCTTGGACAAAGGAAATTGAATTCTCAAGGTTAGTTTTCTTACAGTAAGCCAAATATTCCCTGGCACTCTGCAGCACTATTTGCATTTCAATTAGGTTGTGGCTCTGTGCCATTAGTTACCATACCTTGTCTTCAGTGTAGTCATCCAGTCCCTGCAAAAAAGAAAGAGCTCCCATTTTTCAGTCCAAAAGTTGGTTTCCTATATGTATTTTTTTTTAAGAGCAAAATCAGCTGCTATAGTTCTATCTCTAATTTAAAGGAATAAATCCAACACATTTGAAAGTTTAGTTCCACACATACATTGTGACACACATATGTTTTTCTTACCCTTAAGGAAGTCAGTGATGATACTAGCAGATTAATTGAAAGCTTCGCTCACCTAAAATGAGAAAATAACCTAAATTTCCAGAAGCAGCAATCTTTCCAACTTTGTACTTCAGTGGTGTCTTCAATCTGAATGTTTTAATTCATGCTTCTTTATTGGCAGGAGTAACTAGCCGTGCAATTGTAAAGTCTTTCAGCAATTTCTGGATGTCTAAGAGTCCTTTCTGTTGATGACTTGCCTCAAAGACATCTAAATACAAATTAGTAGAGTGGTCTCCCCATTTGTACGCAGACTCTGTCCTTGTTGTCCTTCCTCTTGCAGAACTAAGATGTCTAAAGCCTGACTGCTTTCCTGTCCCCCGGTTCCGCACTGAGGAAAGTGGCACTGCTAAATCAGGAGCACTATCTAGCACAGAATTAGGGAGACCTTTGGAAAAACAGCAGCAGCTAAGGGAATTATCTCATTCCAAATGCTTGTCTTTTTGTGAAGCAGAAGGAATATGAAATTTCATATCCTGTGCCTTTGGAATGACACTGTAGACTGGGAGTGGGGGTTGGCACCTGTCACCTAAAACAATAGATCGGAACTAAATGCATTCAAATTGCCATTGTACAGATTAGGTGGTGTCAGAGACAATGCCATCATTATATTGTTCACATTAAAAACACATGAAAGAAAAATCCAATGACACATTGTGGAGAGAGTTCTCAAAAGTGACTGGGAAGAGCAGGAGAGGGTTAAGTGTCAGCATGTTTTAGTGCTGATATCAATTGCTCTCCATCTGCAGTTCTGCCTGAAGAGTGTTTAGTGAGTCCTGTTGTATGTTTACTTTCCCTGCATTTTCCTTTCCTATTGTTCCTGTATTGAATAAAGTTGCACTTTTCATTAATGCATTTTCATAAATGCAGTTCTTTCAGCACTGCCAGACCATCTCTGGTTATATCTTTGTTAGATCTCAAACTCACGGCCATGTGAATCATCTTTTTAATGAGAAACATTTCAAATAAACCTCTTAGTATGTGTTAGGGGTTGGATTTCCTTCTTTTTTACTTATAGAAGTTTTTCCTCTAACTAACTGCTGGGTACTTACGGGTACTTAAGAAAAACAACAAAAGAAGTGGCCAAAGCTGGGAGAGGAGTGTAGCATCTGGCTACACTTCTTTTTTCTCTGGGAGTTTCCTTTCGAGGGGGGAGATACCGCAAGATTTTAGGCAGGTAAAAGACGGGGCTGGGGGCAACTCTATGCTCTCTCTCTAAGCTTCTGAGGAGGACAGTCAGACTGGTGCTTAGAGAAAGTAATTTCACTATCACTGCCATAATCCAGTCAGGAACTGCCTTTCTTCTGCTGCAGGGCGTGCCGGGACATCCTGCAGTTTCAGCTATTGGCACTGAGCTTCCGATACAACTTGTCCACTGCCCCGGGATTTCTGCTCATTCATGCTGTTCCAGCTTGGTGCTCCTCAGAGTCCTGCTGTAGCACTGGGACTGATGCTGCCTGCCCCAGGGTTCGTGAAGCAAAGCCTGTCTTTTCCATCCCTTCCCTGGGCCCAGCCGCCCTCACCACGTGCTCCCCGAGCTCATGCCACAGCGCCCCCTGCAGCCACGCGGGGATCATCACATCTGCCCTGCCCACCAGGAGCTGCCAGATCTCCCTGCCAGCTGTGAGAGGAACTGCACCAAAGGGAAAGTGCCTGCGGCCGAGAGGGCTGGAACTGGGTTCCTGTTATTAATTCCATAGCTGTTGTTGTTTTGTTTTCCTTTTTATACACACTAGTAAAGTGTTGCTATTCCTGTTCTCATATCTTTTTGCCTGAGAACCTCTTAATTTCAAAATTATAATAATTCAGAGGGAGGAGATTTACATTTTCCATTCCAATAAAGGGTTGTGATTTCTCTAGCAGAAACTTGTCTTTCCAAACCAAGACAGTACAGCAGTGTGGGTTAGTGGTGACTCAATAGCAAGAACTGCGGGGTACAAGGCAGAGCAGAACTTTTCTTGCCTCAATTGCTCTGTGCTGCTAAAGAGGTTGACTTTCATATGAGAAGAAAAATAATTCCATTTAGAATAACTTAAAAACAAACACACAAGCCTGAGACTTTTTGTGTGTGCAAATGCAGCAGATTTATCATAGTTTGCAGTAGCTTGTTTGCTGATTTGTTTTATGTTCCCTTACTAATGTCATCAGAGTGCTGCTGGGGAAAAACCTCGAACAGCAAACATCAAACTGACAATAGGCAGGATAAGTATTCCCAGACCTTGCATCATCTGAAACAACCACAATGAATAATTAAGGGCAGCCATAACATCACACAAATATTTGACCAAGAAGTGATGTCTCGCACTGTATTTTAAATATCAGAAAGTCAGGGACTGGTGAACAAACGCACAGAGAAAATTTAACAGCAGAGAACCTGGAAATGTCCCATTTCTGTAACAAGTGACAATATGAGTTACTGTCACTGAAGCACAGCTAAGCTCAAGGGACAGAAGTCGACTGTGATCATGCACATGGAGGTTATAGAATCATGGAATGGTTTGGGTTGGAAAGTACATTGAAGATCATCTGGTTCCATCTCCTGCCATGGGCAGGGACACCTTCCACTGTCCCAGGCTGCTCCAAGCCCCAATGTCTAGCCTGGCCTTGGGCACTGCCAGGGATCCAGGGGCAGCCACAGCTGCTCTGAGCACCCTGTGCCAGGGCCTGCCCACTCTCCCAGGGAACAATTCCTGCCCAATATCCCATCCAGCCCTGCCCTCTGGCACTGGGAGCCATTCCCTGGGTCCTGGCACTGGAGTTCCTGAGAAATTTTCCCTCTCCAATGAGAATGTGTAGGGCACTGAGGCTCCAGTGGAAGTGTCAAAAGCAATGGCTTTTTTTTCCAGCTTCTTTTAATGAAACAACAGCTTCAGACCTATATGAAACTAAAAGCTTCTCTGAGCAGTTGTTTTCCTGTTGCCTCTGCCTCCCTGCTCAAACATGTTCCTTCAAGACTTTTCATGGTCTCATCTGTGTCCCAGGTCCTATGGAGTGGGATTGTGAAGCCTTGCAAAAGGAGGGAATACTGTGTGTTATGGATTTCCTATTTCCAGCTGCTCTGGAGACTTACAGGGAGTTTCATGCTGCTGTTTATGCTTCATACCCATCTATTTTACGTTGTCATTTTTCTTCCTTTTGGTAGTCTTAGCAGTGGATGCTAATGGACATTTGAAGCATGCTGCCTCACTGATATTCTTTCAGAGTCAATAAACCTCAGAAATTATCTTGTTAAGTCTCTGGAGAAGCATTACAGGTATGAGTGGTAAGAATATTGTGATGGTTCAGTACATTTGAAGAATGTATCCTATACTTCAGCATAGGCTTTAAGATGAGCAGTTAAGTCCTCAAGTGAGGCTGGACACAAATCTAAGCACTCACCTGGAGAAGGGAGAAGCTCAACCTCACCAATAAACCGCATGCAGAAGTTAGCCGTCCTCTTAAATGAATTTTAGAAAGGGCACCTGCTTCTGGGATTTTAATCTGTTCAAGGAGATTATTTCAACTACGAAATGAAGATTCTATCACCGTTTAAAGCTGTACTAATGTCTTTAAATCTTTCTCAGTTTAAAGCTGTTGTCACAAGGGGGTTTGGAACTTGACTTTCTACTTTGATCTGGTCTGCTCAGATGATGCAGTGGCAACTATGAAGATACATCAAGGCCTGATTGCAGGGATGGATGAGCAAATTCTTGGCTACCATAAACCAGCACAGTTTTATTGAAGTCAATAGAATTTTGTGGAACCTCCTGTGAGCTGGAATCTCCTGATGTCCCAGTTTGCAGTGTGAATTTCTCTTTTGGAACGTCATCTTTATGTGCTTCTACTTGTATTTTTTAAAAAGTTCATAAATACCATCAATATATCACCTCTGAGCCTTGTGAAATCTGACTGTTAACAAGGAATAGATAAATTTAAAAAAATGATAAAGAGGAAACATTATTTTAATACCTTTATAAGGTACAAAAGGAAATGGTCTTATGCTTCTCACAAATTTGCAGTAGACAGACTACAAGAAATCCCAAGGTGCTACACGCTGTGACTCTTTCCTAATTTTCTAAGAAGAGGCAGGCTTATAGCATGAACTGGACAAGGATCAAAAGAGGCTCTTTGCTTTCTTACAGTTCGTAGTTTATTGCATGATGGCTCCAGGGTAAAAGAGGAAGAGGTTCCTGAGATAAGGGGTTTTTCTAGGGACAGACAGGAAGGCGCTTTTCTGGCTCTCCGCCAATGAGATAGGGACATGGATTTCTAGGGATGGGTTATACATTCCTTTTACCTCCTGGTGTTGAATTACAACATCTCCCCGTTTTTTTGTTTTTAAGTGGGGGGAAGATATTAGATTAAGTTTAATTTAAATTATGATTTTGTCCACCATTTGTGGTAAGTGGGAGAGTTAGATTGTTTTACATTTTTCATCTCTATATGATTGACTACGGAGGTAGAAGGAATGATACCATTAATGGCCTTAAAAATCAAATGATGCAGGATCCTGAACGCTATTATTACAAGGAATAGAATAACAAAGAACAACAAAATTGTTTTAACTATAGTAGTCCACCGCCCGGAGAATCCCCAGCTTTTGAACAGTTCATTGAACCAATCTTCTGATTCTTGCTTCACTTGTCTGATCAGGCTGTGCATATTTCGAAGGGCAGCGTGGACGTTGGGAGCTTTTGAGGTCAGGTTCATGCAGCAAAGTCCTTCAAATTCCTGGCATTCATGTCCATGCAACAGCAGAAGGAAATCTATAGC
>JANRGV010000008.1:4466977-4486913 GCA_024734035.1 Alethe castanea | reverse complement strand
TCTAAGGTTATCTATTTTTTCACAATTTTTTTTTCCTTCGGAATTATTAGAAAACATTATATATATATATATATATGTTCATACT
Organism: Alethe castanea; assembly: GCA_024734035.1. Classification (NCBI taxonomy): domain Eukaryota; kingdom Metazoa; phylum Chordata; class Aves; order Passeriformes; family Muscicapidae; genus Alethe; species Alethe castanea. The sequence goes on along the minus strand of JANRGV010000008.1, from coordinate 4,486,828 downwards.
TATTCTGCTTTGCAATTATGTCTTATTTATGTAAGGTGTCTTTAAGTAATTTAGTTCACATATTCAAGACTTTTCTCCTTTTTAACTACAGTTCCTTAAGAGTTTGACCATGTTAGCATGATTTTCCATTGGATTAAGTACAGTATTACATTTACTATTTATTACTCAGCTGTGGCTGCCCCTGGATCCCTGGCAGTGTCCAAGGCCAGGTTGGACACTGGGCCTTGGAGCAGCCTGGGGCAGTGCAAGGTGTCCCTGCCATGGCAGGGGCAGGAGGGGATGAATTTTAAGGTCTCTTCCAAAACAAACCATTCTATAGTAGTACTTTAGTGGAATTCAGAGTAAAATCCATGGAAAATTATCTGTTTTACCAATATAGTAATCCTCACTGGAAGCCATGCCTCAGCTTTTCTGCATTCTGAATCACAGAAATAAAATAGATGAACCATGAAGCATTTATGAAAGACACTTCCTGCTTTTCATATATATCTACTTTTCATATCTGGAGCTCTTAAATTGGGTATATGGGGTCCATTGTGTTTTAGTTTTTAATATCTACTAAACTATTCTCTTCAATTTTCCTTCTATAAAAACACAGGAAATGAGTTAAAATTACTAATAAAACTCTAAAGACATATAAAAAATATGACCAGCAGTGACCCTTAGCTAGAGATTGCTTTGGGAAGCTACCTCCATCAAAATTTACAACATGTCAGTTTTATACATGAAATGAGGGAGAAGGGAAATAAAGTAAAGATAAGAAAGTCAAATAAAGGACTGCTTGGAAAACTTAATTTCACTTGGAGATAGCTGTATCATCTGCATCTAAGAAACAGTAATTTGGCATGTCTAGGGACAGGACATGCACGCCCAATAATGAAATGAGATGTAAAGATAAGATTTTGAAAGGCTGTAGCTTTAATGCAATGACTTTTTTGTTTCTTTTTTTTTCTTTTTTTTTCTTTTTTTTTTTTTTTTAATGTAAAAGTGCTGAATCCTGTTCTGTTACATCTGCTCTGCCTAATGCTTGGACAAATCTGTTCTACCAGCATCTCCTCCCAGTCCTGTCCTCTTTGTGGTTTAAAGGGGCACAAAGCACCTGGAACAGGCTGTGTGTCTGCTCCTTCAAGGCAGCAGCAGCCAGGGGGACCCACTTCTCACTTCCTCTGAAGTCTTTAATGCTTGTTAAACAGCAGTTTAAAAGATTCATGCGCTCTAACTCAGAGTTTTCATTACAAGACACTTACAAAGTGTTTCTATCTAATTGCGGAAACTACTGTATTAAAAAAAAACAAAACAAAACAAAACAAAAAATCTTTGACTTGAAACTTCTGAAATAAACATCATGAAAAATGTCATATGAGGACTGGAAACACTCAAGTGACTTTAGGATTGACGGTTATGACAAACACCTGATTTTTTTTCCTACTTTCAAGAAAAAATGTTGACATCTCACCCAGGAAGAGTGCAAGGCTTTCGATACCCATGGAAGAAAATGCAGTTTTGGCTGAGGATGGGAGGGGAGGATCTGAAAGGGACTTACTTCTAAAATAACCTGGATGTACTGAGTTCCAGCTCCTAAGCATGTAGTTGGGAGGTTCGGAATTGACTCCAAGACAAGCAATTGCTCCTGGTTACTTGCTCTGGTGTAGTAATTTATGTCTGCTTAAACAATTCAGCACCTGCAAGGACATAAACAAAGAAATAAAGGAAATAAATGAGTACTCAGATCTATATCCCATTACATATCCTAGGGATACCCAAGAAGGGAAATACATTTTATCTCCCAGTATTCTTATGGAATATGAATTACTTCTGTATTTATTTCTGTTGTATAGCTACAATAACACAGCTGCTCATGAAGTTAGATTTCACAGGATTTCAGTCAAACTTATCATTGTATATGTGCGGTGATCCTGAATGTAAACACCACTGTCTTTATCAAACTGGAGGTGTTCACCTGGATTTATTTTCTATTTATTTTTCCCAATTGATTTCAGATGTTCCTCATTTGGGAACAGGATATTCAATAAGCCTCAATGTAATGTATCAATTCCCAACAGAGTGACAGACACAGAGGCTACTCAAAAAAAGGGATTGACTTCACACAGGGTTCGATCCATTATATGAATAGGCGTTACATGGATATATGAAAGGATTACATCCCTTATAGGAGGAGTGAAAAGTATGTAAAAGTACATGTTATTTGTACAGTAATTAGCTTAAGTGACTTTTCACATCTTGATGACACCTTGCCTATAAGCTAACTTGTTCATACAAAACAAACATCCAAGAATCAAGTATTTGAGTCTTGAAGTAACTTTTGCTGCCAGAGTACACTAATGAGATGGGCTAAAGAAGATTGACCTTAGCTCTAATTGGACTCAGAATGAAGCTTTTTACATATTTTCTTTGAAAGGTCCCTCTGTCTAATTCTGATTCCAAGCTGTCTGAGCAATGTACACTCTCAATTACCAGCAGCAAAGGTTACACAAATGGGTAACTGCTGCTTTAACCAGGCCTTCTTAGAGGTTGCAAAAATTGCACTTTGGGAAGTGTCACTCAGTGATACAGACTTGAGAAATAACTTGGGCTCATTTAAAGCCTGTAGGAAAGGAAACTTCATTCCTGCTTCTCCTTCATAGAAACCGTTTGAGGCTCCATGCCTGGGGAGCACTGTGTATATCTTCAGACACAATCATCTGAGTATTATTTATTTATTCAGGTTTACCTGAAACCTAAGGCACTGGCAGAGCTTTAATGCAATGCTGGTGCTGGCCATGTTCACTGTCCTGGTGCCAGAAGTGGTGGACACTGAGTTTCTCAGGCCTGCCACTTAAACATTTTTGTTCTTATGAGCCAAAACTGTGTGAATATTTGCTTTGTTTTACAGCTGCTTCCTAGGCTTTGCTTGTGCCCTTCTCGCAAGGATGTCAGATAATGCAGTTGAAATGATGGAATGGTTTGTCATCACCTAAAAAAGGATGACCCCAAACCATTGCTTTGCTCTCACACCTTTGTCTCACTGCCTGCCATGCACATACATCTCTCCTTTGGTCCCTTTACTGGTGTGGAGTGTTGCCTCCCTGAACACCACTCAGGAGCACCACAGGAACAGTTGCCCTCTCCCCCTCAGTAGGATGGGGGAGAGAACAGTAAGATGAAAAGTGAGAAACTTGTGCACCTGAAGAGTGATTTAAATCCCCCCACTGGAGTCAGACAGGCATTGGTCAGAGGACTGGTTGAAAAACAGGGAAGGAAAAGGGTTTGCTTAAGGCCTCAGCAAAAGGATCATGTACTCCCGCCCCTAGTTCAGTTCTGAGTTTCTGGGATTTCTTGTCTCCACAGTACCTGTTAATCATCTTCCTGTTAGCTTTGGTAGAATTTAATCACTGAGGTCTGTGTTTACCCTAAAGGATGCCAACTGCTCCTGCTATGTCCTACCACATCCTTCATGATGATACCATAGCTGGGCCAGCAGAATTTGCGCAAAGAATTCAGCATAAAATCCTATGCTTCATTACAATAAATATTTGTAACTATCAGGAATGTACCATGTAAAGAGTCATGATATTTAAAATCATGCCAATTAAAAAGCAGATTTATCTATTACATGAGCAGTCTTAGATTTGTCTTGCATGATTCCATGTGGTTCAAAATTTCAAGGCAACTCATCAAAGACTGCAAATCCTTAATCAGGAACTTCTGCATTAAATAAAATTATATGTGATCAGTAAGGGGTCTCAAAACAATCCCTTTTTTGCATATTATATTTACAGTTACTGGGCTAAACAATGTGCATAAACACTCACAAATTAAGTTTTCTCATTGAGAACAATGATTAAGTTAACATGAGCAGAGCTCAGCTCATCCTTGCTCAGCTAACCATTAAATTCAATCTCCCAGTCCCTTGGGGACTGAAGCACAGAAAAGGAGAATTCCAGCCTGGAAGGCAGAATACTTCAAAAACAAAGGATATGCATGGAAGTGTCAGGTCGTCTGTTGTGATTTATGTAATAAGTTCACCAGAGCATCCATTGATTATCAATCAGAATTCATCACATTATATTCTTTGTGCTGTTCAGCACAGCAGGGGCCATTAAAAACAAAATAAAAATAAATTAAAAAGAAACTTAAAAATAAGCTTGAATTAAATTCACTTTGCTTCTTCAAGGATGCTTGGTTGCTCACTAAACTCAGACCATTAAGGGGGTGCACATATGGGATCGTGCTCTGAGGGATTACTGATGACTTCCTGAGGAGTGAAGCATCCCAGACAATGGACACAGCGGAGGAAGATCCAGTAAAGCAATTTGAGGTAGACAGATGTGTGATGCTGGAAAGGCCAGTTCAGCAGTCTCTTTGGTGTGGGAATTCATGAGCTCTTTTCACTCCTCGTTGCTCGACTTTGCAGTAGCTTGCGTGGCCATACTTCCACTCCTGTTTGCTCCTGAAGCTTCTGTCAGATTCCAGCACTGCAGATCATGGCAGCTCAGAATGGAGACCAGAGACATGCTGGAGCTTCACAAGGTAATTGAGCTGCAAACACATCCTAAAAATGCCACGCAAATGCCAGAAATATTCCAACTGAATAAAGGATGCCCAGAACTATTTCCTTTTATAAACACAGCATGAAAATAATGCAATATTCTCTTTTTTGTCATTATCTTAGCCATTAAAAATCATGTCATGCTCCAGAAATTGCCTCAAATATTTTGGGGATATACTACTACTACAAGGGTCCTGATAGTTTTTACATGAGGTATTGAATAAAACTCCAAATATATATGAAATTCCTGGATTAACTCAGCCATTCACGGTAACTACTTTTGCCCTTGTGTGTAGTTAATCCCAGCCTACATGACCTAAGATTCAGCCCAAGTTTAAGTCAGCAAACCTCTGCCTTCAGAACCACAGTGTCAAATGTTCTTCAGAATTTCATTTATTAATAAATTTACATGCCCTGCAATTCATACCCCTATCCAAATAGTCTTTTCAAGCATTTCTTGACCTTGGGTTCCATAAACACATGAACATACTCGGTTTCACCTTATAACCTCTGTTCAATCATCATTTCTCAACAGTAGCACAGTAAAACACTCTTCAGATTCAAAGCAGGGTTCTGTTAGCTTCATGGAAAAGAGAGAAGATTTATTTCTCACTACTTTTATTTAACTCTAAGCATAAAAAGTAGTGTATCTCCACTCATAATCTGTGTAAATGTTTTCTTGCTGTTTCAGTAGATGAATAAGAATGTTCCCTGTGATCCAATGCTCTTTCTTTTGTCTCTCTCCATCTTTCCTGCAGCTCCTTCAGGCCCTGCAAGGCCACCCTGAGCTCACCCCAAAGCTTCTCCTCTCCAGGTGAACAATGCCAGCTGTGCCAGCCTTTCCTCCCAGCAGAGCTGCTCCATCCTCTGCTCATCCTGGTGCCTCCTCTGGGCTCTCTCCCGCAGCTCCAGCTCCTTGATGTATTGGAACCCCAGGACTCTTATGGGTCTGTGATGACCCTTTCCTGTGATGGTGTAAATGGTATGATTTTGGTATCTTTCTGTTTTTTTTTTTTTTTTTTTTCCAAATGTGCCACGCCCTTAGATTTTGGAGACTTTTATTTTTCTTTGCTTGCTTATACACAGAATTAGTCTAATTGTGAATTATTTCTGGGAAGCTCTTGTGATTGATCAGTGTATCGGAGAAGGGGCAGGTCATTGTCCTGGAGCTGAAGCCTTCCTGTTATAAACATCTTACACTAAAAGATCATTAAATCTAGTTTATGTAGTAAGCCCCAATGCCACAGAAGAGATAGTACAAAAATAGCAAGCAAGAAAAATTCGATGTTGTTACTGCATCAATGCGACCAACAGTTTGAGGTAAAACATATGCTGGATAATGGCTAACAAAATTTAAAGGAAAATCTGAGATAAATGCACTATTTTCAACAGAAGCTGGAGTGGTGTTTTTTAAAATCCAGCTGACAAACTGTAATAAAATAGAGAAAAAATGCATAAGTCTGAATTTTAGACTATAGACAGATAATTCAGTCTTCTGATAATGTGTATGCAGCCGCTTGAAGCTTTTGTTTGATTCCTGTGAACATCACAAATGTTGTAGATTGAGAAGTGGTTTGTGAATGGGAATTCTGTACTCAACAAACTCCTGCAAAACAGACAATGTCTGTGTGCTTTTCGGTCCCTCATCTGTAAGGGAGAAGGAATTTGAAATGCTGCTTTGAGCAAAGGCTAGTTTCTATTTTATTAGACATTGCAAGAGACAGAATAACGTGCTTCACTTTTGAAACACCAGGGCTGTGTAGGGCAGGACAAATTTGTGATGCATTTTAAGTCTTCAGCCAGCTCTGTTTTGGATCCAGGTAGAGAACTCTAGATTGTGTCCATGCTATCTTCTGGCTTATCCTGTGGAAATGGCAAACTGTGAAGCAGGAGCTCTTTAATGTGCACATTGGGGAACTGATTTTGCTGCTGCAATCTCCCTTTATAAGTGATAACATGAACCTGTTTCGTGGGTCATAACCTCAAACTGTACATACTATGTTAATCTGACAGGACTCCTTGGGTTTGTCCAGTTATTTCCTCCGGGACAGTGTGGCAGTGGTTCCAACTGATAAATAATCACATTTTCAGGAAAAATAAAAAGGGCTATCTACCTCTACACCCAGAAAAATATAGTGCAGGGTAAGAAGGTGTAATGAAAATGTTAATATATGTATTTCGTAGTATCCCTGACAAAATGTGATATGAAAAGCTATTATTAAAAGGGTGAAAGCAAAGTGCTCACTGAAGTGTCTGTGGGGCTTTATTAATTTTATAACGAGGTGTTTCTACCTGCACCCTCACTCTGAGGAGCTCCTGAGACCCCATTCAAATCGTCTTCTTATACCCCTTCTGAAATTTCATGTTCTTTTTTATCCTGGGCTTCTAGAGGGGAGAACAAAACCATGTATGTGAGAGCAGGGAGGCTTTGAGAGCTCTTTAGGTTCTTCGGGTGGCTCTATCACTCCCAATCTCTTTTAATTGAACTCCTTACTGTAAAGTAAACCTGTATCAAACAGGCAACCTGTGCATATGAGATTCATAAACAAAATATCCAGAGTCCCCTTTTTCCCTTACAAGATAAACCTGTGAGTGCAATCTAATAATTTCCTGGAATATAATTAAGTGGCAAGGTATTTGCTCCCATAAAAGCTTCCCCTAAGGAGCTGAGATAACATGCTTGGTAGAATTGCTTGAAAGGTGATGAATTTGAAAAAAACAGACAAAGCAGGAATAGAAAGCTAGGGAGAAGATTACATTAATTGTGCTTATAGAGGGCTTCAAAGGGTCAAAGACATTGAATTCAGTTGCAATAGAGGCAAATCCTACACATCTAGCAGACAAATAGACATTATTTCTTCCATGAATTAAGCATTAAAAAATGAACAAATATTTAATAACTGTTCAGAATGAAAAGAACATGTTCTTTTATACAGATGAGGAACTTATCAAAATGAAAAGAGAATAAATAGTTGGAGACTGTATGTTAAGCCAACATTTAAATTCTGTACTAAGAATCAGCAGCTACCTGTATGTATAATGAGGCAACAACATAAATTCAGTACACAAATCACTGAGGCAGAAATGGGGCTGGGATCTGAAAACGGCGGAGTTTTGAACAGGATACAGGAAAAGATTTATATTATAGTCCAGCAGACGTTAAAAATATTAACAAAGTTATTAATAAGTGTTTTTAAAGGATTTTTTTACTTCCATGTATTTTTCTGCTAAATCTATATGTTTGCACAGAACTTTACTCATGAAATCATTACATCTCCTTTTCTAGCTAGCCAGGCATGTACCTCGAGGATGCTTTTTAGATGGAAACTTGCACAGTTCCTTCAATATTTTCACTCAGACTTCCTATTTTTCTTTTGCTTTCCTTGTCAGCATTTATTCTTTTTAGATGCTTCTCTTTTCCTTCCGTCCTTCCATTTCCCTTTTACCTGTGACTGATGTTTATGAGTGGGATCACTTGAGTCCCACCACAACTGAGAGCTCAGCCTGAGTGGTTCTGACTTGAAAACCTGGATCTAAGGCAGCATTTCCAGCCCAGCACGCTTAGGGTTTCAGCAAGAATCTCATCTGAGATAGAACTCTTACGGATTAGCTCCAGGAAGGTGCAGTCTGATCCTGTCTGTGAGTGCTGCCTGGTCCTGCTGGGGCTCATTGGTATGACCAGGTGTTGGCTTTGCTATTTAATTACTTCCTTGAGGTTTCCCAAGTTCCCTCCATTCCAGTCTGCTGTCACTTCTAATAAATGAAGGCCTTGCTGGGAAGTTAACTGATTGTATTAATGGTGACACAGTGTGTTTTTTAAACAGATGATATAAAATTAGATACTTTACTTGTGGATTCTTAAGTGTTAGAAATTTAAGTGTTTTTTAAAAGTGTTAAAGTTTAGCATTCTCTTGCTTGTATTAGAGTTTTAGCGCTTAGTATTGTAGCTGTTTGCTAGGAGCGGCAAATAATAGCAATACACTTCTTCTTGGGTGAAATAAAAAAGCACTTTATTAAAACCCGACCTATTATTTATAAGATGGTTCGTGAATCTCAAACGAGACAGCAATTCATTGGACAATAGGAGAAAAAATCCCTTGTCATGTACATCATGCCCTGTCCCACAGTCAACACCAGGTGCTAATCTTATGTTTATTAATTCCTTTCTATTTGTAAGAAAGCTATCAACCTGGGAAAAATCCTGGCCAGAGCCGAGAAGTTGTCACAGCCTGAGAAAAAGACTCAGAACCTGAGAAAAGGCCTGGCTGAAATCTGCCTAGGCCTTCAGCAGTGTTCACATAGTATTTTAGTTTATTTGGAGTTAGTCTCATTTGCACTAATGAAAAGCAATATAGATTTTGTTTCAAATCTCTTTCAAATTCAAATTTGTTTGGATAGCCCAATGTTTTTGACAAAATCAAATATTTCCCTGTTCAGGTACTTTTAAAGTAGCACATTAACAAATATTTATATCTTACAGAGCAAATAATTGCATTCGCTCTGTGTTAAAGCATTTTCTGAGTTTCATGGATTTCAGACATCGGCCACAGGACAATCCAATTCAAGCCCTAGACAGTATTAGGAGAGTAAAGGATGAGAAAATGTTAATTTTCTAAATTCTACTTAGATAAAATTGGTATTATCCACTGACAATAATATCCAGTCCCGTATGTTTTAATACAAAAGTGGTTTGTGTCATGTCCTGTGTGGCACTTGGACAATATGAGGCTGATATTAAGTGTCAATGACACCAAACTGGGAGGGATAGACAGAGTGACCCTTCAGGGTCAGACCCTTCAGTGGATTTTAGAAGAGCTGGAGGAATTATCTGGGTAGCCTCCTGCTGTCCCTTCAACCTGAATTGTTTCATGGCCCCGTGATTCTCTGTTCTGTAATGATGCTTTGTACAAGCTCTGAGTCTGACAGGATTTTTAGAGCACCTGAGATGAGCTGACACCATCTCTCCTCATTAAGAGATGGATGGAGTCAGCTGGTCCATTTAGGAAGTCTAATCTGAAATGCCATATATTTGTTCATTTTTTTCAATGACTTCCACTTGTTTTGGTGGCAGCCGTGAGGCCTCTAGTCTGGCTTTTAGGCTATGAAAACAGCTAGGAAGCCTCTGGAAAAGCCATGGGAAGGAATTCTGTGGCACTGGTAATAGAGTCAGATTATATTCAGATGCTTTAATACAGACTGCAAAACAACCTTCCTGATCCCTGAATATTCTGCCTCTTTCATTATTCATTTTTCACCTCCTACAACAAGTGGAGCAGAAGTTCTGTGAACAGCATCCTTCAGTGCACTTTAATCAAGCAAGTCAATAAAACATGTCATAAATCCTGGGGGAAATAGTGGGACAAACATGAAGGGTGCCACAGTCCTGAATGTAGATCATTCCCAGCCATTGGCTGCACAGAGTTTAATGATGGCATGCATTTGTTGTGTGCTATAATAGTACAAGGATACAGATTTTCAGTATTTTTATTCTTAGATTTAAGGAAAATGGGCTGGACTGTGAGCATACATGGACTCCCAGGGCTGTTATCAGCGAGATAATGTATTTGGTGCACTAGGGCCATGCTGACCATGGAAGAAGCAGCAGATCCCAAACTACCAGCACAAGTTGTCACCTACACACAGACAATCAGTTTCACACACAGTAAAGTGGAAGTCATCCATAGATTCCAGGTTCTAGTAAGGAAAATGTTTAAGAACAAATTAAGGTGGGGGTGATGGTGTTGTTTTGACTTCCTATCTTATGTTTCATGCCCTCTAACCTGCTACTATTGTATTTTCCCTGCCCTTGCTTCTCTCTCGCTTCTGATAACCCTAAACACAGTCCCAATTCTCTTTACACTTGTATATTGTACATAGAGACTTTCCCTGCTCCAAGTTGGTTTCTCATTTCCACCTTGCTTTTGATCTGCTCTGTTCCTCCACTGTAGTCCTTTTGCTCAGCTTACAGGATTTATTTTCTAATTATTGTTTCCTATTCCCATTCTTTTTGCATTGCTGCATTTTGATATGTACCTCTCTGCCTTTTAATTCATCAGCCCTAATCTTCTGTACAGATCTCCTTGCAAAAATACTGCAGTTCTCCTTTGTTCCAAGTTCTTGCCTCTCTCCAACAATTTGTGCCAATTTGACTGCTCCAAACCTGGCATCCTTGGCTCCATACCTTTGATATTTATGAGACTTTGATATTAACCTCTCCATATTTCATTTTTTTTCTTGCTAGGAAAAGTTGAAAAGCATGTTGTTTCTCCTTAGTTAAAATAGCCCATTTGACCTACAGTTATCCAGAGTCATAATCTTTAAATTCTTAAAGCACTTTGAGTTTGAGAGACCAGTAATTATCTGTTGGGCATAGGCAAGATGCAATTTCAATGACTAGAGGTGTCACACTTGGGTGGCTTTCAAGAGGAAGGCAAAAAGTCCACCCTTGGCATGCACAGCAACCTCTGCCAAATCTCAGAATTACAGATGACACAGATGATGGAAGAAAAGGTCACCATAAATTTTATAACAAGGGGAAAAGTTATTTTCCTGACTATTATTTTCAGAAACTGATGAACTAATTCTAGACCTTTTTCAAAGAAAATGGGATATTTCAGCCCAGACTGAGTATCACTATAACCAACACAAACTGTTAGTAGGAATGTTGGGCAGTTTACCTATACTGTGGATAAAACCTTCCCTTCTTCCTTAAGTAGACATCCACTCGAATTAGCCATAGTCCCTGTAGGATTAAAGGATTATGGATATTAACAATAACATTTCTTCAGAAGAACATTCAATCTTTTCCTCTATTTCACTTTACATTTGATCCAGATGAAACTATACTACAGTGTGACACTTTTAATCTATTTGTTTTAACCAACTGATTAAGTAAAAAAATTATCTGCCTCAAACCCACTCTTTAAAAATACATCAGTCTTTACAAAATGAAGTAACTGCTAAAGAAATAACTTTGAATTTAATCCAACATTATATACCAAGTGTATCACTTTCATGCTGTCATAATACTAATGAAAGGGATGTTTGAAGCATTCTGCTGAGGAAAAACCATGATAAACTTTTTTCTTTTTAAGAATCAGAAAGTAATTTGTAATTTAAAGAACTTTATATACTCATGGAAAGTTTAGGAAGCAGGAATCCTAACCCACAAATCACATGCTATTTTTGTAATTCAGGTTATGTGTTCCAAAAGGAGAACTTTCCCAATATGATTTAGGAAAGGAATTGTCTTTCATCTCAGGACAAGATAGATCTCTTTGATATAATAAAAAAAGTCTTAAGAAATTCAAAGTCTTCTTTTGTTTGTCCAGGAGGAAAAAATAACCAGGCAGATTAATTTTCAGTTAGCAAGTGGCACTGAGGAGAAGTAACCTGGCCTTTGACGCTGATTTGCATAACAAAGGAAAAATATAGATGATACTTCAGATTTCTTTTGTAGCCAAATTAGTATGTCAGATTTGGGATGATTATCAGGAGTGATTAATAGGATCATTGTTATTTTGGAACACAGTTGGAGGTAGATATAATTGAAAACATGACGGCAGTGTCAGAATTATTCCCTGTGGAACTCCAGGATGATGCTGTTGCTCTCCAATTTTCCTCTGCTATGTTAACTTCTAAGCAAAAGTCATTTCCCCATGTGAGCAGGGGAGCTTCAAAATCTCTGTTAATGGTTGGCTGTGGAAAATACAGCTTTTAAGCCATGAATCTGACCTTCAATCAAACATGTATTTAAAGGGGTTTGTTTTTATTTGAAGACATATCTTTCCTGTCTCTTTCCCTTGGCTCAGTAGTTTTACAACAAGGTCAAAGGTATGCAAAATCATCAGAGAAAAAGAAACCCATCTGTTTGAAGCCTGTAAGCTTTTCAAGTTTTGTGTCTTCTCTACTAAATCATTTAGGATTATCATCCTACTGAACATAGGCAGACAGGGAGATTTTGTCCCAAGTCTACATTAATATAAGGTTTTCAATCATTCAAATGATTCATATGGGTCATTTTATATCAATTACTAGAAACACAGAATTATATCCATGCTTATTATATTGCTACCTTTTGAATTGAATAGTATTTTTAAAAATGGTGTTCAAAAGAAAGATTAAATTATATTTAGGAAGAAAAACATTCAAATGTACCACAGGAAGGTTAGGACCTGATGAGAAAAGGTCCTTAAGTAATTTTCTGCTTTGTTCAATTCAAAATCAAAGTATTCTATATAACATTACACTGAGTAAATGTTATTGGATAATTAAAACAACTTTACAGTTCTTCACTTTTATTTAAAGGATGGTTATCTCTTTAGAGTAATCTCTCTGAGTGACTGTGTGCATTTTATAGCTGACATTTCCCCCTATTGTTACATGTTTCACATAACAAGATTAATTTTTCTCTAATGATTCCCTGCATCATCCGTCAGCAAAGGAGAGTGGGGTTGGCCCAGCGTCCTCACCTCTTCCAGCACAGCCAATTTAATGGTAATGAGAGTAGCTGCTGCAGGAGGCAGGTCGTGGCACAGTAACTCCTGTGCCACAGCTGGGGAGCAGGAACAGCAACACCCAGCCTCTGCTCTCGAGAGAAAGCTGGAGACCCCCTCCAGAATCTCCAGGGCCTCCTCTGCTGTCCTCTCCAGCCATTTCCCCAGCCCCTGAGGGGCTACAGCAGGGTGAGGGATAAAGAAAAGTGCTTCTTTCAGTATCCTGCAGGGATCTTTGTCATACGGTGTACTAGGCTGTGAGGGGGGATGAGAGGGGTTCAAGGATAGAAGATGGACTGGAAAACTGGGAGAGAAAGAGGAAGAGAAACTCCCAGTTCTGCTCATAGATCTGCTGTGATTTATGGCCTCTCTCAGTCCCTCCCAGCTGCTCTTACAGTCTTGAGACCCAACAATGTTGTACAATCCTTCCCTCTCCTTGTCTCCCACTAGATTCTGGTGACACTTCCTGTAGATGCTAGTAAGAGACAGGGAAAAAGAGCAGTGTGAATTTTTCCAAGCTACTCAAAGGAAAACAGAAGGGAAAGGATTAATAACAAAGCTAGGACCTGCTGTAGTGAGCAGGAGAGTGTGTGAGAGACGTGATTTTTTGGTAAAAGCATGTTTACAGGAGGTGTTGCCTTCCTTGGACCAATGAGCTTGATTCTACCCTTGGTTCTGCCATCCAATCTATAAAAGTGTGATTGCTTCTGCAATAAAGTGCTTCTTCTTCTGAGGAAGCCTGTGTTGCTGTATTCTTTCGCCGCTCCTAGCCTTGCAGTGACAACTTCCCTGCTTTCCTATGCAATGCCACAAATTGAAAGCAGTTTAAAGGATTGAGAAGTCCTAGATATGCTCTGGCACATCTATTGGCCATTTTTATCTGGCCCTGATTCATATCATGCAGGAACTTCAAGTCCTGCTTGAGCTGCAGTGAAAGCCATGGAGGCAAAGGACAGAGTGTATACACGGAGACAAGCCCCATCTCGCTATTAATATGTCTGTGGGAACAATTTGATAAATGTTGCCAGATCTTCAAGAGATAAGAAAAACATTTTTGTGGGAGTGCACTTGGAATCCAGTCATGTTACTATCCTGAAAGTTGCTGTTGCCAGGCAAAGCTCATTAGTCTTAAAAGAAATAAGAGTTAGTTTGGATCTAAAATTATCTTTATATGAAAACATACAGGCTATGGTAAGTAGAAATCTTGAGCTGAACAATACCAGCTGAACAATGTGCAGTGCTTGTGAAAAACAAGGACCAAAGCAGGTAAATAGGAAAATCTGCATGAAATTGTGTAGGGGAAGTTATCTTTGCCTTCAAAATTAATTTTGCACGCTCCACTGTATATTTATTTAATCTATATTAGTGCATTGGCAAAATTGTTGATGGTGAAGTTTTCCACTTAATTTTAAATTCTGTGAAAAAAACTAGTTTGGATAAGTACCGACTTTTGACAAGTTGAATACATAGGAGAGAGACTGTAAATATCATCACAATAACAGCCTTATTAAATTCAGGAGTATTAAATCATTGTGATAATTTCTTTGGGTTACCCATCTCTTACAAACCAACACTTGCTGACTTGCAAGGGTTTTATGGGCCATCTGATTCAAAGTTTGGTTATTAAAACTTTATCTTAGTAATGTAAGGGATATTAAGTCCTATCCTTCTCTGTGTGCTTTGAATCAGTCTCTGATTTTTGCACAAAAGCTTGATTTGAAGCTGATCAAAATAAAAATTGATAGCAAAATGTGTTGTCTGCATTTAACATGACATTATATGATTTAAAAAATCCTTGGAACAATTGCATATTGTGGCTTTCAGGGAACAAGGACTCAACAGGAACAAAGGAGTGAAACTGAGGTGACCAGCAGAAAGGATGGCTTTATAACAGCTCACTGTAGGCTAGCATGTTACACAAGACAGTAGACAACAAAGAAAATAGTAACTGTTCAATTATTTTATTTAAATGACTTTGTTGCCCAATGGCCATTTGTGTGGTATCTAACAAAGTTTTGACAATTCAGATTCCAATTTCCTGGTGAGAACTCCCCAAATAAGGAACTACACTATCTTCAGGGCATTAGTCCTTTTGAAATGACTGATCCTGCTAAATGAAAATTAAGAAAAAATGGTTCATTTTCTTATGCTAAAAATACATTTTTAATTAGCAATGAAAGAAAGAGACATAGGAATTTTTTCCCTTTTGATTATGCTCTATTTACTTCAAGATTATTTGTGATAAAGATTTGCATTTCTTGATAGGTAATGGTTCCAAGATGTGACTGGGGACATTGAACATTGAATTCAGAGGATGGTTGAGATTATAATCTCAGACCAGAAATGCAGCTCTTTTTTATAGGACAGCAGTTTACTTTCTGTTGCAAATCTTCTGCTCTTGCACACAAAGTTGTAAAAAACAGGTGTCAGATCTTAAACTCTTTCTATTTTAGGTGAGATTTTGAAGTAGATTCTGAGGGATATTGAACACCTCTATTTTCAGTGACAAACTAGAGCAAATTTTTGGAACACCACACTTGGCTGGGGCATGTTTTTATTATTCTGCCTGTATAATACTTCTTGTTTTAAATACATTCTATAAATCAAGCTGAAATGATCTGTAAAGTAACTGAAAATGTCTCTGCATTATTATTGACTAGAGCCGCTGATTATTGAGGTGATTGATCCATCCTGAAAGCCAAATCACAGAATTTGTTGCTCAAATCATATGTAGATTTTGCTCTACAAATGTAATTTTTGTGTGAGTGATTAAGGAGTTAGAAAATAAAAATTCATTGTCAGGCAAAAGAAAGCTCACCAAATAAGACACTGTAACTAGGAAAAGTAAAGTCTTATTAAATATTTTTTGTTGGCTTGACACATTTCTTAAAACTACTTAGACATCTTTGATAATTCAAACAGCAGACTGTGATACCAGAAAAAAAAAAAAAGAACAATACAAAAAAGTCCAAGGAGTACAGATTTTTTGCTAAATTCTAATTTTTATTCCTGAATGCAGTGGGATTAAAATGTCCCCATCCTAAATTTTCCCTTAAAATGCCTTAAATTATATAAATACATTTACAAATTTTGTTGTCACAAAATAACTTAGTATTTCTTGCTCCACATTGTATATCATTTTTGCCATCCAAAAACATATCAAAGTATTACAAAGCCATCATTCAAGTCAATTAATACTCTTATGTCACAGCCGCAGAGGGATTGTTCTTTATGTAACATGACTTCAAGCATTCATTTCCTTTCCTAGACAGAACTTTCTGATGGATTTTGAAAAAAATCCCCTGTGAAAGTGATGAAGTTGAAATACCATTCAAACAGAAATATGGGAAATGATCCAGCACTAAGATGATGCCAGAAGAGAGTAGCGGGACAATTCATCAGGAACTGCAGTGACAGGGCAAGGGGAAATGGATTCACATTGAAAGAGGGGAAATTTAGATTGGGTATAGGGAAGAAATTCCTGGTGGTGAGTATGGTGAGGTGCTGGAATGGGATTCCCAGAGAAGCTGTGGCTGCCCCTGGATCCCTGGCAGTGCCCAAGGCCAGGTTGGACCTTGGGGCTTGGAGCAGCCTGGGACAGTGGGAAGTATCCCTGCCCATGGCAGGGGTGGCACTGGACAGACTTTTAAGGTCCATTCCAACCCAAGGCATTCCATAAGTCTATGATTTTATGTGAGACACATTTTTCTGCCATTGCTGCAGCTGACTGTTCTGTCAGTTTTCAGCAATAACTGATACCATGTCCAACACAGGCAGAAGCCACTTCTAGCCAATGTGAAGAACAACTTAGCATACATTTGAATTTATATCCATAAGGCAAAATTTTAATTGCCCAGTGTAAAATTCTTGTGCAACCAAGTGATTTATTACTACATCCAGGGGCTATTTTGTCACCTTTATACAAAGTCTACACATGTCCAAAAGCTCTAAAAAATAACATTCTGTCTTCCTGTTGTATTCACATCTGATATAAATATACTTTCAATGGGGAACTCCTTCCCAGTGAAGACCATATAATGATCAGAATGGTGTTAGGCAGTGGAGCCTGTGGTGGGCTCTGATGATTATTGTGGGCATGTCTGGAACCTCATTTTTAAAGGAAGTACTCATTGGAACAAACAGCTTAAAAATATCTAGTGGTTCGTAGATTAAGTTAAGAAAATAAAACTGAGGACGTACTGATCAAAGAAAAACAACAAAACAAGCCTCACCTATTTGTTTAAAATAATAAAAACACAGTAACTTTCCTGTCAGGGCAGATGCTTTACAGATGGACAAAGCTCCAATTTTTCTGTTCATCTAACCAAATGCCACCAATGTGCTTGTCAAGATACGAATAATTATGCTAATATAAAGAGTAAGCAGGTGCAGGAGCAAAATATTTTAGTATCATTTTTGCAGAAAACTATATAAAACTTCCAAATCATTACTTTTATAGCATTTCAAACACTTGTTTGAGATTTCTGACTAACACCTGCCATAGGCAAAAATAAATTTGTCCATGATACGTTGAGAGGAACATTTTCAGTGGGAAAAACGGTACAAGTCCCTTCTCCAGCACTAATAAACCAATAATATAAAAAATATGAGAAATTTCCTTCTTTTTGGGCATAGGAAATGGGAGATGCAGTTCATTTTCATGGAAAGGGCAGATGCAGCCAAGCAGGAGGAACTTTGGCTGGAAGGATGGTACCAGTTGGCTACCATGAATCTTTTCCTTGGCACAAGACGCTGTTGAACTACAACCTCAAGAGAGAGGAGACTGCCAAGCAGGATTTTTTTTCCTCTTCTGGCCTTGCAGTCTGAGGTTTGCCTATCTTTCCTCTGTCAGTAAATCACACTGCATGTATTGAACTGAACATCTTTCCTAATTTTCCTATCATTCAACGTCTGCATCACATGTTATATATGATTACCAAACTTTCCTTCTCAGTTAGTTGTTGGTCTCAGCAATGTTCATCTAAGCCAAAGGTTCATTACATTTAGGAACATTTTGTCATTAGCATTTGGGGAAATTTTGTGATAATTTTTCAAGATTACTTTATCAGTGCCAAGGGCTATACAAGGGAAAAAAATTCTAGCTGTGATTTACAATATGTTATAAAACCTTCCCTAACAACTGAAATTAAAGAACATTCTTATCGTAGCACAGTACAAGAATGTAATTTACAGGAGCCAATGATCAGGGACATTTACTTGCTTGTGCTAATTAGCTCAGACCAAATTTTGATTTTAAGTTTACCCTGCAGCAGTAGTAAGGGAATATCCACTAGGTCATTTTGGCTGTTTGAGTTTTTCCCAACAAATAAAAATGTTATGTTGATAGCACTTCCCTTTTCTTACTGACTGCAGTGTTCTCTGTTCCTGTTTATCAGTGTAACTGCAGGAGAATTTTAAAATTTAGAATTTAATTAATTAATTAATTACAAATAAGAGAGAAACTCTGATTTTTTAGCAATGAAAGTAATCTGAGAATTTGAATAGCCTGATGCCTGGGGACAGCACAAGATAAGACTGAGCTGTTTTGAGGAAGAAGAAGATACAACTTATTGAGTTTGGTCACATCCAGGTTTATGTATATTGATCAATTCCATCTGGCATTATTGGTCATGTCCTGGTTTGCGTACTGACCTGAGGGATAACAGAAACCCAATGAGATTATTTTATCCTGCTCTGATATCAGTGTTTTATGCTAATTTTTTGGGGATTTTTACAGCAGTTTCTTGCAGCCTTGGGCTTTGTAAAGCTGGCAGGAGAAACTTGAAGCAAAATTCTGGGATGTCTGTTTTGGTCACAAGCACTGCGAACTGAAGGTCTGGGGGGAGGCAGAGAATATTTGTGGAAAGCAGCCCATCCCTTTCCTTGCCATCACAAATTCTCTGGAGAAAAAAACGGAATGCTGCACTTCAGTCTGCAGAGGGAACAGTGGGATTGATCCCTGACTTTCATTCCAATATAGTGAAAACAAATTGAGATTACAAATCACAATAAATTAAGTCCATCTGGGAACAGACTGCTGCTTTTTCAGTGCAAAATTACCAGTTATTTGACACTTGGCTTGTTAGTTGGTCAGGATGATGCTTGTTATGTTTGCGTTATATATTTTTTACATTCTGACATTATTTGTCTGCTTTACAATATACAGCATGATAATGCGTTTCATTAGTCTCTAGGAAATGAATAGCCAGGGGTTTAATATTTTAACAAACATATTATCTATATTGGCTGCTGAATTATATGAACTTTTTGTAAATCTTTGTAATACAGAACAAATACAAGATGCATAAAATTAGCTTATAATAATTCATTCATCGCTTTGTGAATAACATTACTTGAGATTTTGTATTATTTTGTTTTCCTTTCATTTACACACTGATAAACTTTTAAACAGGCTTAGTTAACTTCAATCCTTCTGTTTTAATACTCTCTTGATTCTCCTTTCAAATAATTTTCTTAGTGTTTATCATTTATTCACATCAACTCTGCTATATTAAAATTAATATCTGAGAACAACAATACCATGGTTCTTATGAATTTAAACTGCATTTTGAACAAAGACATGGTTGCAGTTGCAGACTGTGATGTAAGCAAGGAGAATATACTGGAACGTGTTTCCAAGTAACCTAAGGAAGCAGCGGGAATGAGGGAACTTTGAAAGTCTTAACATTTCAATGCAAAATATGCCCTGGGTTATTTACAAGGGCCTGGGTGAAATGGGTAAACCTACGAAAACCTCAGTCTGTGGCACTTATCTGGCATGGTTAGAGTGTTATGTTGTTACTTACC
>JANRGV010000008.1:4417877-4437407 GCA_024734035.1 Alethe castanea | reverse complement strand
CTTGCTGTGCTGGCCCAGGGCTGGGGCAGCTCTGCAGGTGCTCAGGGTCTCACCTGAGGGCAGAGGGGCAGAATCCCTCCTGCCCTGCTGCCCACGCTGGCTCAGCCCAGGGCAGGGGGAAGGTTCTGGGATTGGGCATATTCAATTCTCACCCACCAGCTCCTGCAAATCCTTCTCCCAGGGCTGCTCTTGATCTGTAAAACTTTTTACATTACAAAGCTAAACCAGCAGCTTTATTTGTAATCATTTTTAAAGGAATCAATTCTTAGGAGGAACATATTTCTTATCCCTAAAATAACCACTCTGAATTATACTGGAACCCCTGGTTCAAACTTTGGTAGTTGATACTGTCAATCAACACCCATTATCTCGTGGTCAACCTGGCTGAGAAGCAGTTGCGCTCCGTTTGACACAGTGTGACCCATTTCTATTTGGCTTAAGTGAAAAGAATACATTAGACATCTGCTCCCCCATTTGATTGATTTATCATGCACTGTCAAAGTGCTTCAAAAACATGCTGAAACCCTTGGTTATGTGCTGGGAAGTTAAGCTTAGATCGGCATTGTTCCCACATTTCTGAATTACTTATTGTAAACAAACCCAACTAATTCAGGATATGAATTTTAAAGATTTCCTGAAAATGAATAATTTTATTATGTGCTTTATTACTCATTATTAATTTATAAAGGCTTGAATAGGAACATCATGGTGTGAGATGTAACTTTGTGGTGAAAGGTATGAAAAAAGGTTTGACACAGAACCATTTGGCCTTTAAGGCAGTATCAGAAATTATATTACCTACCCCATTAATTCTTATGTGAGCAAGCACAGCTGTGGTGCTCTAAGCATAAGAAGGACACAGAACTGTTGGAGCAAGTCCAGAGGAGGTCATGGATAAATGAAATGGATTTGGAGAGAGGCTGGCTCAGCCTGGAGAGGAGAAGGTTGTGTGGAGAGCTCACAGCTCCTTCCAGGGTCTGTGGGGCTGTAGGGAAATTAGAGAGGGACAATTCGTCAGGAACTGCAGTGCCAGGACAAGGGGAAATGGCTTCAAACTGAAAAAGAGGAAATTTAATTTAGGGATAATTTTGCTTGCACTATTAGGCTAAAAAGAAAAAAAGCAATGTAGAAAGATGTGCTAAACCAACAGCCTGAGTTCCAATAAGCAGTATCTGTCTATTTCTTCTGGAAATGAGATATCCAGAAAGCTAAATTAGTTCCAACATTATAATTTTAACACAGTTTTTAACTGCCAGTACAACAAATGAAAGGCATTAACGTACTTTATTTTTCCTGATTGATGAAAATGCAAGCAAATAAAGCAATAATTTATTTAATGATCTGTTAGAATTAATAATGAATGGATTTTTCAATAGGTTTTTTTGGCATGACTGTTGTTTGGCAAAACTGTTTGCTTTCCTCTTATTTCTACTGTAAGTATTTAATCAATGACATGATTTTAAAGTAGAGAATTTTGAAGAGTGTTAGTAGTCTTCTCTAAGAACATTATTCAGCTGCTAATACTTCTGCCAAATGGCTGTTTCTGTGTTGATGCTTTACATGAGTCACTAAAAATAAAAGCAATTAACTTGTCTCTGAAACTATTTCCTATCAATATTTACATATCATTTTTGCTAAATAATAAGCAATAAAACTACCCCTGGGGTTCTTTTGTCACCACAGATGGGATGCTAGGATTTGGTCCAGCAAAAGGAGCACAACCCTACCAAAGCTACTGTTTTCTAGCACTTAAAGGAGAACATGTAGATGTCTTTGACAAGTCACGTGATGGTGCAGTAACATGTTATTTTTCTGCTCCATTTGGAGTGAAGAAATATGCTGCTGATCATTTTTGGGGGCTGTCTTCTGGCCATCATCTTTTTCCAATGAGAGCTGTAAAAGCTTTGTCTGGTAACTAATTATTCCTCAGGAGATTTCATTTTAAGACTTTCTCAAAAATTCACTAATCACATTTTGATAAAGGGTTAAGATACTTTGTGGTTTTAAATGCATAATCCTGTATTTGACCAGTGATGCCAAAGGAGAAGGCTGAGATCACTTTTAATGACTATAAATGTCTGGGTGACTTTTAGAGTATATGGGAAGCTGACAGTCTGAGAAGCCAACAGATTGTGTTGGTGGAACAAATGAACCCTTGTGCAGAGTTCCACGCTCTGTGTGAGGGCACGCAGAGAGTGTGACACAGCACATAAATCACAACCCCAACAAGAAGGATTGGCCAGCTCTTACACCCAACTTTTGGTGGCATGTTTAATCTCAAAGATCTTTTTGACATATTGGAAGATAGTGAGTTGTCACTGAGGATTTGGTGTGGAAGGAATGGAAGCTGAGACATGGAGGCCTGGTGGATCCTGCTCCAAGTGCTCTCTGTGGCAGAGGAAAAACAGGAGAAATATACTCTCTATAGGATGCAGCACATAAACTCCATTTCCTAGCTGCAGTCTGGTCTTTTATGTTGATTAATGAAATGTCTGCAATACTGACTTTGCACTTTGTGAATCCAAGCTTCCTGTTCTTTAAATGCTGCTCCTGGATCTGCAGAGCTGGGTTATCTCTATTTTGGAGAAAGGGTCTGTTTCCATCATCTTCCGAGAGTGGTTGCAGCCTTACTTTTTCAGGAGCCTTTGGCACTGTAGTTCCTTCCCAGGTGGGCTTTGGAGAGCTGGAGGTGCTTTTTGGGGGAGGGGAGGTGCTGAGCTTGGGGCTGTCCTGTGTCCCTGCAGACTGAGAGGGTTGGGCCTGATGCTTTATATAAGAGAAGGGAAGATTAATTTGATTTCTGCTACCTTTTATTGAGTAGTGTTTCATGTGAACCTTGTAGTGAGGGAAAATATGGTACTGATTTGATTTTGAAATTATTTTTCTTTTTTTTAATGTGCTAGCAAGTGTGCTAAGAAACTTAGAATTTTTAGTGTCTTAAAATAAAAGATACGTAAGTATTTCTGGAGAGGACTTTACTAAATGAAGGGTACTGAGATTTAAACCAACCAAACAAAGCCACAAACACCCCGTGTAACATCAGTGTTCTGTTTCAGTTTCAGTCTACATCAAACGATAAATCTTTCAGGCTCCATCTGAAACCAACGGCAAGTAAACAGCTGCTCCTTGTGGCTGTCTTTTCAAATCCTTCATCTCCTGTAACAGGCACAGACTGATCCTTGATTCCCGCCTATATTTCAGGAGTGGGCTTTACAAATGTTCCTAGAGCACACCTGACATAAATACTTTAAACAACAACAACAACAACAACAACAGCAACAACAGCAAATTACCCTACATTGAGTATGTTGTTTGTGCCAGCAAAAGAATATTCCTGACTTGAATTGGAAGAAGATGAAAACACAGGGTGAAAATATATATACACCACCTTTTATTGCTTTGTACTGCAGACTTTCTTTCTATAGAGTTGACTATTCATTCAATGTTCGTGAATATTTGAAGGACTGAAATATAACTTATATGTAAACCCAAGCCCAAAAGTTTCATTTTATCTTTTAAGAATTCCTTTAAAAAGTTATTTGCATATTTCAAGTAACTTCTCATGAAGACATTGGCTTTGAATTAATTTTAGCAATACCTGCCTGCATCACTGTATTGCTGCTTTCTTTAGCAGAAAATGTAGGAAGCACAGTAAAATATTGTAGTAGCACAATTCTTAAAGCATTTTTAAAGTAATTCTGAAAACTTTTATGAACTATAGGGCTGACACGCATCTATATTAGCAATAGTAACATGGCAATTTGTTACTTACAAACCTGTTAGGGTGTTGTTGTTGGGAATTATTTGTTGTTTGGTTGAGTTTTTTTGTGCTAGAGATTAGAGACAAAACCCTGAGATCTGCAGGAAACAGATTACCTGTTTTCAAGGTCATAATATGAAGTAGGTCAATACAAGGCATAGATTTGTAAAATATCATCAGATCAAGAGAGATGTAAAGAGAAATGCTGTCTCTTTAAGCACATGATTTTCAGCCAGGTTAAAAATAATTTACTTGACCTCTGTATGCATATCGCTTTAATTTATAATTTTATGTCTTATAAAATGATAGAAACCTGCTTGTGTTTTACAATAAAAAACCATTAAGTACTCCTGACTGAGATATTATAGCCATGACTGTTTCTGAAACAGTTTCTTTTTTTTTTTTTTTTTTTTTAAGGAGCTGCTATAATAAAGAGCTAAAAATTTTACTAAACATGTGATTGAGCTATAATGGAATATAAAAAATTTCATTTAGAAAAATATTTTTAATATTTAAGAGGAGTGCCAGGGAGGATTGTAGTATTGTCAAAATGTGAACAAGGGCCTGTGCCAAAATATTACTGACATGATATTTTTCTGTGGGATATATAAATGTTTTTGGTTTTTTTTTTTAAATTAAGAGTTGCAATATCTTAAATTGTCAAGACTGAGGAAGAGGACTTCACTGCAAAAACCCCTAAAAGTTGCCTCAATTCTTGGTACTTGAAATACAGTTTGAATTTCGACTTATATGCAGGATAAAGCGAATTGAGCTGTCTCTGAAATGCACTCAGATACAATACTAATGAACGATTATTTAGGAGTAAATGCTCAGGCAGGGCAGAGGAGGTAGAGGAAGTCACGACACAGAAGGCTAATTAGTTTCCTTCAATCCAGCCCCAACGAACCTTTCAGTCTTGCAGCCGGACTGATGAGTTCTGCCACTTGGAAGAGGGGGATATGAAACTCTCAGGAAGAATTCCAGGAGCTGAAGTGTGTTAGCAGGCTCAGCAACATCCTGCCTGAGGAATGAGGGAGGCTGGCATGGCCAGCTTTAGTATGATTGCATTTCTGTGCTGCTGTGTCACATTCCAAGGACTCTCAGCATGCAGTGATTTCCTGAGCTCGGGAGTTGTTTTCCCCACACTTCTCCTCACACCAAGGTTCAAGCAGAGGATTGCTCTGAGTAGGTAAACACTGCCAGCCATCAATACATGCCAAAGGGGCCACAAAGGCACTGAAGGGGAAAATTGCCAGGCTGTATTCCAAGAGCATGTCAGGGAACACAATTAAACATTGGCAACTGTCCTGTGTGTAAGCTTATTTGTTTATTTATTTATTTTAAATGTACATTATCAGTTGTATGAGTAGCAAAAGGTAAAGCAAAAATATCCATGTTTGCATAGATATAGAAAGTGATTTTCTGTTGTGCTGTACTACACTCAGCACCACTGCAGTAACAGCTTTTCCAAAGGCATTTCTCACTGGTTATGAATGAATTTTGATTTTCCTCCAAATGCATGCAAACCAGTGGAAGTGCGTCTCTAACAGATGATGTTCCCTAGTTATTTTCCTTGACAGGACCATACTTTTGGTTCTTTTTAGTAAGAATTGTGTGAGATTTTTTCCCCTCTTTGCAGGTTGCCCCAGAGGTGACAGCAGTGTCACTGATGGGCTTGGCTCTAGCCAAATCCCTCTTTCAGCCAGCTGGGATTGGGCTCTGTTGCACACAGCAGAAGGAGACTCTGGCAGTTTCTCACAGAAGCCACCCTGCAGACCCACCACCACCACCAAAACCTTGCCACAGCTGCACAATGCAGTCAGGATAATGAAAAATGTGGAAGGAAGGAAAAGCCTCTGAGAATATGTGGATATCAGATTGTTAGTTTGTTAATTGGTGTCAGTGGAGAAACTTGGGTGCTTCCATGCTGTGCTTTTTGCGTCCTTTTCATGGAGGTTCTGTTCTTCATTTGCCTTTATCTTTGGGGACTCTTTATGAACATTTGTGGCTTCCTAACTTCTCTTTAGTACCAGAGGCATTCAACAAATCCTCAAGACTGCTTCAGTGTCATTTAACTAAAGTATCTTTATTCAGTCTATGGTTTTGGCAGCAACATTATCAAGATGCTCAGTTGTCTCTGCATATTCCCTTCAAATATGCTATATATGAGGAAAGATATTTGTATATTGATCAGTGCTGATATAATAGACAAATTAGAATATCAACCTTCTATTGCCAATAAAATCAGTTATAAAAATCTAAATATTTAAACACAGTACATATTTTTCTTTATTAAATATTGGAAAGAAAACCTGTATTTACTTTTTAGCTGTTTTGTTTAGCAGTGCCAAGTTATAGGTTCACATATTCATGTGTAGATGAATATGTGAAGCTTTCCAAGGACAAGGAGTGTGTAAATGTTGCATAAGCAATATATCTGTTTCTGGGCAATTTTTCAAATAGATTGCTTTTTTACTCAAGAATATTTTCTTTTCTTACCATGAGGTTTTAGGGCTTCTGCTAATCTGTGTCTTTTTGATTTGAAAAACTCTTATCTGTCCAACAGACAAGGGAATTGCTGGGAGAATCAGACATTAGGGATTGGCAGCTCATTCCAGAACATTCAGACAGAATCCTTATTTAGGACTGCATTTAGTATGAAAAGTTAGAATCTTTTGAAGGCAGAAGTCAAGTGTCCTTAACTTGAAGCATGAAGTGAAGCATGAATGATTCAGAGGAGAATTCACTATCTAGCTCCCAACAGAGGAGCTGGGCCACTAAGAGGTATCCAAATAAACTACATTTTGAGATTGTTTTAAGAAGAATCTATTAAACAAAACAAACAAACAAACAAACAAACAAACAAACCCCTAATGAATGAAACAATCAAACACACAAAAAAGAAAAAAAGCACAGAAGAATAAAACAAACAAAACGTCAAACCCACCAAAAATTTAAAAAAAAAAAAATCCAAACCAAACCAAAAACCCCCCAAAACAACAGAGGGGTCCTAAAATAAAGAGGGGACAGGCAGAAACGCTGTCACTGCAGCCAAGTATATGATTGGAGGATTTTAGAAAAATCTCCTGCAAATGGAAATGCAGATCTGGTTGAGCACATTAAGAAGTTACAACTTTTACCCGCTATAGTTTAAAAGCTGGGAATTAGGAGGGCTCTGATGAAATTATGTCCAATCAGTGGTTAATGAGAAATTAAATATTTCAGGCACATGCAGTCTGAGACAGAGCTACTGGGTCTTTGGGCTGAGCTAAGAGTGAAGGGAGCACTTAAGGTGAAGAAGGTTTCTGCTGCAAAGCTAAGTGACTTGGAACTCTTTTCAAAAAATGTAAATTAAAATGTCATAAGAAGCACTTGAAAATCATTTAGCAGAAATAAAAAAGGTCCAGAGAAGGGTGACGATATAATTAGAGACCTCGGATGGCTTTGTAAGAGGATAGATTTAGAATTATTAGAACCCTCTTTATAGAGCAGAGAGCAGTGAAGTAGGACATAAGAAGCCTGAAAGTAATGAATTAAAAACCCTACATTTATGGCTTTTATAGCTGAATATATATTTTTTCACCAAAACATAAAAATGGTTTGGGGAACTCACTGCCACAAACTGTAGAATATTGGGTGGTTTCTGGTTTGGGTGTTATGTATAATGTAGGTCTTAAGATGCAATAGAAAAAATCAAAGAGTTTTAGAATTTCGGTGTATAAAATGTAGCAAGATGATGAAATTTATTTTTTAAATGGCTTATTTTATTACAGAATTTATAGAAATTTCCCTGAAGTACTTACAAGTAACTCAGACAGAGGAACAGATTAGAAGCAATATTCTACCTAATGTGCAAATTCCATATGGGAATCCAGAATTCAGCCCGGCAATTTTGTTTCAGTTCAAAGAATCACTTTAAGAATGTATTTGTGTAGTTTGGTAATATGTTTTCCTAAAGTGGCTTTCAATATTTTATTGTGCATTACTTTTTGCCTACAATGCAGTTCTACAACAAAAACAAGCCTGGAATTCATTCTTTTGCATTAGCTTTTTATATATGTGCTCTATTGCATATAAATTTATATATAGATGCTACTGTAAAAGAAAACAGCATCTGCACAACGGAGTTTTTAGCATTCTTCTGTTGTGGGCTTCCCTGGCATTACTGGTCTGTGGCCAGGTTTCATTAACTCATTTTGCATTCCATTAAAGTCTAAACTCTAAAGGCTAATGCTTTCCCCTCTCATGGAATATGAGTTAAAATGGAAGCAGAAATGCCCAAATGTAATTACCTGTGTGAAAATTCTGTCCTTGGGAACTTAGAGGAATGTGAAATGCAGTGCATGGGAGTGGTGGGACCCCTTAAACAATCTAGGGTGCAGTGGAGGACATACAAACACCTTCTGGCTTTTTCCTTCTGGGCAAGCAACGAAACGATTTTTGTGAATTCAACACATTTCTGATTTCTGTGAAAAATCAGAATATTTTGGTTAGAATTTGTCCTTTTACAGGGCTTATTCCAGTCTGGTTTGTGATCTGAGGGCATTTTATTGTCCTTCTGCAAATGTGCTGACAGTGCAATGAAATTTTTTAGAGAAATACAGAATGGTTTGGGTTGGGAGGGACCTCAAAGCCCACCCAGTGCTACCCCTGCCATGGCAGGGACACCTTCCACTGTCCCAGGCTACTCCAAGCCCCAATGTCCAGCCTGGCCTTGGGCACTGCCAGGGATCCAGGGGCAGCCACAGCTGCTCTGGGCACCCTGTGCCAGGGCCTGCCCACGCTTGCAGGGAACAATTCCTGCCCCATATCCCTCTGGCAGTGGGAACCCATTCCCTTTGTCCTGGCACTCCAGTTCCTAATAAATTGTCCCTCTTTGCCTTCTCTGTAGCCTCTTCAGATCTTGGAAGGGGGATGTGAGTTCTCCACACAACCTTCTCCTTACCAGGCTGAACAATCCCAATTCCCTCAGCCTTGTTTTTCCTTACAGCAAATTACATATTGTCTATATCCATTCTGCTTCCTGAATCTAAGTTCTAGGTAAAAAAGTAATACAAAATAACAGTAAGAAAGAAATATTCGGGAATGTCCAATGAGCTGGTTTGGTTAATGTATTAATGTCCATTTCTACATTTTAGCACAGATATTTACCTTCCAATAATTTTAATCCTCTTCAGTGCTGTATCTCTTGGAGAGACTGATTAACTAAAACCTTGTGTTTTTACTTTCTGCCTGTTATTTACAGGAATTATTGTTAAAGATAGATCACCGGATTGTTTTGTGATGTAAATGTGCAAATACAACTTTGAGTTTAGTCTGGGGCTGGTGACCTGGTTCACCTAGTTCCTTGCAGTGAGAGATTCTTCAGCATAAAACCTTCACACACACTCTTAGGAAAGCACAATAATATTAACAGCTTACCCAGCCAGAACAATTGATGAAAACCTGGAAAATATGTTTTAATATGAACAGAGAATAAGCCAGTAAAAGCATAAGTTGACATGTCTGTCTAATTGTCATGGAAATGGTGAAGTCCCTTGGATTACTCTGGTTCTAAATGTAGCTCTAAAAGTGTTCTGGGCTGGGCCATGGAATGATTTTTTCCTTAGGATAAACTAAAATAGACACAATTATATAGAAATATATTTTCTTGATACCAGTGGTATTCCACACCTTCAAAGACATGAGTTAAGAGTTCCTGATATAAATAATGATGTTAAAGTGATCAATCATTGCTTGCAGAGATAGGGAACGGAGACGTTTATAGCTTGGTTGCTTTTGGGGGGATTTTTTCTATTTGGAATAAAATCAGACATGAACCTAAAACCTTTTGGCTCCTGGTATGATGAGACCTTTTAATCTAACATCTGTATTTTGGCTGTAATGTGCACTTTGTGCAGCTGGCTGAAAATTTAGGCAGGGGATTCCATTTGTGCATATCAGCACTTCCATATAAAAGCCATCAACTTTTCCATCAGATCTTTCTGCCAAACCTTGAATGGCTGCTATCCATGTTCTGTTTCAAATTTAGTGCTGACTCTAGCAGGGCATAAAAAACTTCTGAAGACAATGAGAAATGTACCCCTTTATTTCCCTAAGGTATATGCTATATATAGCTCCAGCTAAAACTAGTTTCATAAGGAGAAAGAAACAAAAAGTTAAACTCCAAGTGCAATTATTTATTTTCTGTTAATTATTTTTCTAAGAATTGATTTCCTGCTTTTTAGGAGGTGCCCTCTGTATATTTATATATTGGGACCCTTGTGTTTTTAATGGAATAACTCATGAAAGAAAAAGGCAGCATCAGAGTGTTCTTTGTGATCTTATAATTAGCCTCACCCTAGGAAACAACAATTTGAAACAATTTTACATAGAGCAAATGAAATAAAATAAGTGTAGGCAAACTCAGCTTTAGCGACAATCTCCAACAAGTATGAAATTGCAGCTCATAAGTGCCTTTAGATCTGAGAATTTTCTGTAATAACCTGGTATCATTTTTCGTTCATGACTGACCCCAGCTCAGCTGCTAATAAGTAGAGTTGTGGGGGTTTTTTATTTTTCTGTTCAAGTAAAAGGTGAGTTCAGCAGCCAGTTTGCCTTCCAGGTCACCTCTGTTTCATCCTTTTGTTCTGGCTAAATCTACTTTACTAATTCCTCTTAACTAAACTATTACATTTTCCAAATCACTGCCAGTCCTTACTTGTTTCTCTGTCTCGTGCATGTTGTACGTTTTTAATCACGCATAATGTGCCAAGAAGGTTCATGCTCTCAAACTCCACTTACATGTATTTTTACTTCTGTAAATTAGAAAGCACAGCTGTGAGTGGCACAGG
This sequence comes from Alethe castanea, assembly GCA_024734035.1. Lineage (NCBI taxonomy): Eukaryota > Metazoa > Chordata > Aves > Passeriformes > Muscicapidae > Alethe > Alethe castanea. The sequence continues at coordinate 4,426,814 of JANRGV010000008.1, read as the reverse complement.
GTTGGTTGGTTTTAATTCCTGCTCTTGTTCTTAGTTCATGAAATAGTGGTTGGCACTGGGTTCAGTGACTGAGGAATTGTTGTATTGGTCCCCCTTCTTGTATCCCAGTCACCTCACAATCTGAGGGAAACAACACCTGTGGTGGAAGGGATGGGATCTAAGGAATGTCAGTAATATGGAATGTGTTTTCTTTCTCCTTACCTGATTTAGGAACTTGCAACAAGAGAATCTTGAGGTCAGAGATCTCATTTTGTACTGGACAGGATGTATTAGAGACATTCAAATCAAGACTGTCCTTGTTCTGCAGTTCTCAGCAATGCTTATAAAAGAGACACAAAGGAGTATGATCCAATACCTCTTCAGGAAATATTTCAGGCTCTGAAAATGAATACATTTCCTTGAAGGAACCCAAACAACATTATTTATTATTTTTTTTCCTGAGAAATGAAAATTGAAAGACTTCACATGAAGGAGTTTTTCTTCAAATACCCTGGAATTCTAAATGTTTTGTGGCTTATTTGAAAGAACCTTCTTTTGCATATCACCTATAGATATGTATTTAATAATTTGGAAGTACTAGTGAAATAGCATTTCTTTCTAACGGGCTTCTAACTGTGTTTATTTTGTCTATATATTCTCCCGCTGTTTGGTGAGTTCATGATAAATCAAATCAGAGGGCAGAACAGATGCTGGCTAGTCAAAATGGTTTTTCTGCCTTACAGTTTTGAGAATCTCTTTTAAACTTTGTAATCAGCATTTATACAGATAATTGGGTCAGGATAGTGTTTGGCATTGTTTTTCACCTCAGTACTTCACATGAGCAATTGTTTGACCGAGAAAGGTATTAACACCGTGTTAACTTGTTTTTCTAGATTGAGTTTGGATTTTTTACCTGTCTCATGAATGCTTCAGTGGACTGTTAGAACAGCCTGACGTTGCTTCAGCACCACATAATTTTTGGATATTGCTTGTATTCTTGCAAAATTTTTCTTTTCTTATTTTGCTACTTGATTGTTGTCTTTTGTAAATCTCTGTGATTTTTCCTTGATAGGATTTTATTGCTGTTTTTCTACATTTCTGTAATTTAGAGGTCAGGCAGCTTTGTTTCTTCTTTACACAGCATTTTTTTTCACCTGACAATATTAATAAAGACTTTATTTGCAAGAACTAGTTTTATTTAATCTGGTGCACAAAACATTCTTGTGAACATCAATTATTCCAAGATCAGGCCTTCCTGTTAAACATCCTGCCTTCTTTAATATTGAGAGAAGAAAGGAGACAGCAAAGGATGTAATTCCAGGGAGCTCAAAGGGAATGTGCCATGATTTGAATTAGCTGATCACTTCCAGCTTAGATAAAACAACCCAGTCCCTGGAAGTCCCAGCATATCCTGTCTGCTTCCCCTCTATTACCACATTTTATCTCAGTGATTCGTTGACACAATCCAGGCTAAAGAACTTACTTTGCTGAGAGCTCTTTCTCTCTCCTTTCACTTGAGTTTCCCCTCAATTACCAGATGGTGTTGGAGCCCTTTTGAGGCTGCCATCACTTAGATTTCTTGAAGCTTCCCAGATACGACTGTGCACCATGCTGTGTGCCTGCTCTATAAATACAGGATGAAATAAATATTTAAGACTCAAAGAATGAAAGGGGGATTACATGTTTTGTATGGGAGATGGCAAACTAAGCATAGCAGCAACCTTCCTGAGGACACTGCAGTCATTAAGGCAAACACTAAAAATAGCTTTTAAAAAGACCTGAGCTATTCACAGTGAGGGGAGGGATGTCTGTTTTCAAAGGAAGAAAATCTCAGTGTGTTGAATTAATTTCTCACCCATGCTGAGAGTGGGAGATCTGCACAAGGCAAGCAAGAGGAGAAACAAAATGTTTGAAAACTGCATTGTGGTGTGGAGCGTGAAACTGTTCATTCAACAGTACAGGATTCTTCCAAATTTATTCAGGGAAAGGGTCTATCAAAGGCTCTGATGGGTTGTGGCTAGAAGCAGGGAGAGCAAGAACACATAACCCAGTTGTGGCACCAACTGAGCTGCACTTTGTCCAGGTGCTGCAGTCTTCGATTAAATTGACAGTACTTTCCAGAGCTGAAACCTTTGGAAAATTTGGCAGCTGTTCTACTAATTCCTTTATCTAGGAGTTAAAAGCCCTCCTTGAGGGAAATTGTAATTTATAGTGCCATGACATTCAAAGGCTTGGGCAGCATTTAGGATTTACTGTGTCAGACAGAATATGTGGCACCAGCTTTTCTGCACTGAATGAGAGCCATGTCAAATATCTGTTAGTTATTGACATATTTAATGTATCATCTTATGGATGCTTTGCATATGTAGCTTTAGTCTCCACTTAGCTAAAGGGAGCATGGCTTTCTTGGGCACTCTTTATCCTGTTAAAAGTGGTGAAAAAAGAGCAAGCTAAGTGTGTCCTGGTATCTAGTAGGCAAAGTTGAAAAAGAAAATGAGAACCAGAATGAACTAACTGAAAAAACCCTTAGGTTTTTATTTAGCTTTTAATTTTAATATTTCTTGGTAGATTTTTAATTATATAGAAAGAGAGAAAAGCCATTAAATCAATCAAGGAGACATAAATTAATCAGCAAATGGAAGTTTACTAAATCAACTATTTATTCTAAAAATGTATGTTATGTGATAAACATTGTTAAATGAACATATATTTTTGGTTTGATTGCAGTGCAGTTATTTCAGTATTACGTACACCACTAATTTGGGGACATGAATAACCTCAACATAACAAAGTGCATTGCAATATTCTTCAGCTGCTACCATTTCCATAAAGTCCATGTTTGGTGGTCAAAGGAGGGACCTTGTTGCCAGGGGAATTCATGGGACAGGGAGAAAAAAGTGAGAACCATAGAGAATTTACTCTGATTCTAAGCCTGCTCAAATCAAAAGAGATTCTCTTCTTTACTTCAGTGAACTCAGGTCCACAAGGATTTAAAGAATCCTGTTGATATTTTTGAGGGCATGTGATGTTTTCAGTCTCATTTTCTAGGAGAAGGCTTTTCTGAGCTTGAGCTCTCTGTAACTACATCTGCATGTTTCATCAGACTGATGAGTCATGAAGACCTGAGAGGCAATATATTAATAAAAATCAGATGCTTTCTGTAACAGAATGCACATGGAAGCCTTAATGTCTACAGACATGCAAAGGCAAGAAGTGCTCCCAAAGAGTGAAAAAAACCAAAATCCCTTAATTCGGCATTACACATTTCATAAAATAAAATAAAATAAAGTAAAATAAAATAAAATAAAATAAAATAAAATAAAATAAAATAAAATAAAATAAAATAAAATAATTCAGTAACAGCAAGTGTTCTAAAATGACTTTGATTCTAGTTAAATATATATGATGTAGTTCTCTGGTGATGCCACTAAGCTGAGACAGATTCACATCTCTGCCACATGGGGAACAGAGCCACAAGCTGAGGAACTGGGTCAGTGCCTGCAGCTGATGGGATGTGACTGCAGCAGATGCTGTGCTGCCAAGGGTGCCATGGACACAGCCCTGCCAAGAAGCTGTGCTCTCAGCTCAAAGTGCAGGTCTCCAAGGAATTTGTAATCACAGGATCTTCTTCATTTTAGTGTTCTTCAAAGGAGTGGAGGACAGGGAGAAATTGGGGGGAGTTGATTCAGGTGACAAACAACTACAGGAGAAAGAAATTATTCTTCCTGACTCCTCTAGACCTTTATGATCCCTGTTGCATATTCCTAAACTCCCTTCTAGATAGAAATCTTCAGTACAACTTATCTTGGCTCTCCAATGCATGAACTGTGGTTCTTGTCTCATCAGTCATTACTTAAAATAAATTGAAAAATAAAAATATATATAGATACCGTTTACTTCCGAATTATTTAAAGCAGCAACTTCTAAGGGCTAGAATTATGGTAAAGTTTATAATGTTGAATGGGGTCATGGTTGAAGACAGAGACATGGCCCTCTTGAGATTCATGTGACAAAAGCCCCCTTTATTGTTCTGGTCCCTTCTTAAATAGAGGGTTTGAATTTCCCAGGTGTATGCATGTGATTGGTTGTGGTCTTAACACATCCATTTCCCTGGCCAATGGTATGTCTGCACTTGGGGTTCAATGGATTGGCTGGGATCCTTTGTATGTACTCAAATCCATCCTATCATCGCTCACCCAGGGACTTGTTTACTTCCAGGCTGGTTGAGTTTGGGCCCACAGCTTTTAGACTAGCTGCAATGTGACAGAAGTTGATGTTTATTTAGGAAATTATATTACCGGCAGTGTAGGTCACTGTGAGCAAAGTCAGAAAGCAAGACACTAAGCTTGCAGTATATATCCTTGGACCATGAAAGGAGGCAAAAAGAACCCTCGATTTTTATTTCTGAAAAATAAGCATATCTAGTCCAGTATATGTTAAAGTTATTCTCATCTAACACTGAGAGGACTTAGAGGCAGTGTTTCCATGTAATAATGCATCTCTGTTCTTCATGCTTACTGATCAGATTTCTTTGTATCAGCCACTGTAACTTCTTCTGGTGAATGAAAGATTTCTTAACATGCAAAGGCTGAGAATTTGCTTTAACAGTAGTGTGCTGGTTTGAAATGTGAGTCTTATCGCATTTCTTTAGTTTCCAGAAACTGCATTTAGAAGTCATGCAGTTGGGATGTCTTGGTCCACATCCTCACCTACTCTTGGTTAATTTTCTGAATGAGGGAGCCTTTGGACAGCATTCTCAGGGATGTACAGGGTGGGATTGTTGGGGTGTCTGTGCCAGGCCGGAAGCTGGACGATCGTGATGGGTTCCTTCCAGCTCAGAATATTCCAGCAGTACTTTGCTAACACCCAAGGAGGATGCAGCTTTTCAGTTCTGGGAGTAGCATCCTGAAAATGACACCACTAGGCTTCTCTGAAGGATTCTTTGACAACAGAACAGTCATATAACAGTGGTTTGTTTATTGAGCAAGCCTTGGAGACATGTACAGTAGAAGCAATATTTCAAGATCTAAAAGCTAGATGTGGTAAAAATTGTCTTCAAATGCATATTTTGATAGCATGCAAAAGGAGAAGCAATAAAAGGCGGATGTATGAAAGTTCTTTTGTCCTCAAGTGTGGGGACTGTGTGTGTGCAGGGATAAAGCATTTCCAGATGAGCTCATTATTTTCTTTTTCCCTTCTTGCAGTTAATATTTTGCCTAAATTCATATTTAAGCAGGAGTTCTTCTGTTCACATGGTGATAAATAGCCATCAATAATAATGTATTTAGCTGCAGAATTCAGTGCAGAGTGATTGTCACACACAGTTGTTATCTGAGACCATTAAGCCCAGCCATAGTCTGTGCTGATGCCAAAGCAGTCAGACCACTGTATTTCACCAGGACCACTTATGAAATCTGTCATATTACTCAGCTACTGCAAAGATGCCTCAGATTTTCCCCCTGCAAAAACAGGGGGCTCTTGATGTGTAGGGCTTTGAAGTTGTTTTTTAATGTCTTGATTCTCCGGGATGGTTCATAACATATAATAATAGCAATGCATATAATGGTCAAAGTGGAAGTTCGTTGGTATTAGGCAAACCTCTGAATTGCTTGCAGGATGAATCCAAAGTACATTGGCTTGTAGGGATATTCTACTCACAGCACCTGCTTGGTATTTTCATTTGCAGCTCTTGAAGACAGTGTCAGAGATAAGTGGCAGTAAGCTACTCATAGATAAAGCATAATAATAATTATAATAATAAAGAAGTTTAAATAAGCATTATGTAAGGCACAAATGGAACAGTATTTTAGCTTTTGTACTTTGGTGCTGGAAGGTGATTTTTCCCACTCTAATCCACTTGGAGTTGATATTAATATGACTTCTGCAAGTTAGGGGCAGAAATACCCATTTGAAAGCAAAGATTAAGTTTACTGACACACAACTCAGCACTGACAAGGGGGTTTAAGATGGAAATTCATGCTAGATGCCCACCAAAGGGTTAAGAAGCGGAGTCTTTCTGGATATTATGAAATTGAACCATCTGCTCTGCGTAGAAGTCCACGCAAAATCCTTCGCTCTCTAAAGCCAGCATCTGTTGGAAGTGTGCTGTATGTATAGAGTGAAATCCAGGGGTTAGGGGAACAGTAGCTGCTCTTTCAGCCCTTAGATCTATAACATTTGCTAAGATACCATGTGGATTATGGAGTGGAGAAGGGTCTCTCTCCTACACACTTGCCTGGGCTTTGGAACAGAGAGAAGTAAATTTCACTCGGAAAGGATTGACTAAATCCTGCCTTGATGAATCCATGCGTAAAAAAGCGCCTAAGTCTTGTTCACTCAAATTATCCTTCCTAATGTTCAGCATTTCTCATCCTCCTAGGTGGGAAAGGTAATTTGTCTCTTGTGGCACTCCCTTTGCCTTTCTTTCCCCCTTCTGTTTGTGACCAGGCTGTTTTTTCCCTCAATCTCAGCCTCATGTTTGTTCCTGTTGGTTGTCCCTGGAAGTGGGGATCTGCGGGAGATGCACCATCTGGAAATGCCAGCAGGTTGTTTTTCCCTTGTAGCACATCTCGCTGCAGTTTCTGCCACTCGATGTTTCCAGATGACAAGAGCCTCCCAAACTGAGCCCTTTTGCTCCCAAGGCATAAGGAAAGAGGAGATCCTCCCCAGGTCCTGCCTGTGCTTCAGCACTTCCTTTTGGGAAGTAGAACAGTTCCAGGCTTGGGAATTCTGACTCTTGCTTGGGCAGCTGATGAAAGGAGATCCTATTCCATTTAGCTTTTGGTGGGAAATGAATATCCTACTATGCTTGTCTAGGGAAAGATGAGGAAAAGAGCTGTTGGATCTCTTTCTGAAATCAGTTTCTAGGAGTCATAAATGGAGGAAACAAAACCATCAATTTTTATTCCTGATAAAAGAAAATCTCTAGTCCACTCATAATTATTACTAATCAGTTCTGTGTTGTTTTTTGCATTTGCCTGAGGAAGAAGTCAGTTGAACTTGTCTTTAAAATGCAATAATCACTTGGGCTTTTTTTCTGCTTGTATTAAGTGTAAACTCAGTTTGTTTTGCGAAGAACTGGCAGGTGGAATTGAACTTCTTCTGGGCATTACTCAATGGCCATGGGGTGATCAACTACAAAAAACGGACAAATTATTCTCATTCTTGCCTATCTAAAGTCTGTCCAAATATGAGAACTTCCTTGAGAAAGCAGTGCATGATCATGATCTGCATTAGGAGTTATGAGAATGTGGATGAGGCAGACAATGGAAAAGGCCTTATTAAAATTCTTCATCATAGAGGAATGTTATGCCCAGTTGCTTTTATCAAGACAGCATAATCAGTGCACACATCTGAGTAAATAGTGACTGTGAAAACAGAGAATCTTCATTGTGGTGTATTAATTCTCAAGCTTAGTATAAATTAAATGTTTATTTTAATTTATTAATATTTTTCTATAAAATATAAATACCTACATTTCAAGCATAAGGGGAAAGCAACACTGCAGTATGATAGAGCTGGATCAGCCGTTTAGTTCAGGTATTAGTGGTTTTTTGTGTATAATTTTTTTTTTTTGAGATTAAAAAACTAGTGAGTCAACCCTTGCCCTCGTTTTCCATATGGCATATTAAAAAATCCTTTTGAGGACATTTGGTTGGCTAATGTGACTTGGAGCTAAATGTTTGCACAATGCAAGGTCAGCAGAGAGTCATAAATCATAAGTCAGTAGTATCACTAGGTGTGGAAGTTAAGGGTTGTTACTTGACTCAATTTTAATGTATTTTTAAACACGGTAAGGTGGTCTCTTTGCTACTTTATTTGCCTTAATACTTATAAGTCATTCTTTTTCTCCTGAACAAAAAAGGAATTGAATAATTTGCACAGAGGTTTCAGAGAGAACAGCTGCAATAACCTCAGAATGTGCGTTCATCTGGAATTTTAAATACAGCATTGTACAAGCTGATATTTTTAGTATGTTTTGCAGTAGTAATGTACTGAAGAAACAAATTAATATCGTGGAAAGTTGTTTATCTGGGGGGAAATAGGATCTTGGCAAGAGGCTTGTATCAGTGTAGACAATTAATTCAGACAGATCAGGGTACTTTTAAATCCAAAACTAAAAATTGGATAAATAAGGACGTCATTCTAATTAGGGTGGTTATTAACTTGTAGAACTGAACATGAGAAGTTTGCTCCAGAAGATATTTTAGCATGTTTAATTACAACCTCATTACATTTTCTTAAAGTTTTAATTAACTTGAATTAAATGAAACCTGGAGGTTTTTAAAGAAACCCAGAGCTTAAATCAGTGCATGAATCTGCTAAAGCAGCTTAGAATTTTGTGGTTAAATGAATATATAACACAGCCAAGGTCAAACAATTACTATTTTCAATGTGTGCTGTGAAATTGCAATGTTCTGGTGATACACTTGCAGTATCATTTCCAAAGCTCCCACCTACAATCACAAGGGGGATGATCAGGTTGGCAATGACAGAGATGTGTCCTGTGCAGGAAGAGTCTCACTAAAACCCCCTCTGCAAACCTGGGGCTGCCTCATTAGCAAGGGCAGCTTGTCCGGATCATTTCCTTTCCTTTTAGCCTGAGGAAAGCTGTCTGCCATGCAAGAACTTAAACAAAATACACATTGCACCTAACTGAAAGTTTTCAGGTGAAATAATATTTGTAATTTAAAAGACAGAAAAAATTTGAGATTTTTTTTTATTTGCTTGAAAATTTTCAATAAAATTAAAACTCCAAGGTCCTACAGTGAAAATCAAAGTAATATTTTTGACTTCTTAAAAAATTATTAAAATTTTTACTAAATTTGTTGTAGCAGAGCTACTTGTGATTTTTTTTTTTTTTTTGTAAACAAATACACTATCACGGTGTGACTGGGGTTGGCCAAATTTAATACATTTAATTTCTTTCGGGGATTGGATTTAGGAGTAGAGACAAGG
>JANRGV010000008.1:4363067-4373597 GCA_024734035.1 Alethe castanea | reverse complement strand
TCCCTGGCAGTGCCCAAGGCCAGGCTGGACACTGGGGCTGGAGCAGCCTGGGACAGTGGGAGGTGTCCCTGCCCATTAGAGGGGGTGGAATTAAATGATCTGTGAGGTCCTTTCCTGCCCAAACCTCTCTATGATAACTCTGTTTTGTATTCTGTTTCCATGAAGGTGAAAATGCAGTTGAAGTAAAATTCCAGAACAGTTCAGGTTGGAACGAAGTTCTGAATATTGTTTGGTCCAAACCCTGGTGCTCAGATCGGGGCAGAGCATTGTTTAGAGCTGAATGCCTCTTTTGCATCTGAATGCATCTTTAGGATCTTTAAGATGGACATTCCAAAGCCTCTCTGGGAAAGTTCCAAGGTTAGACCATCCCTGCAAGTAAAAGTTTTTCTTCATTTAGGTCGAATTTCCTTACTTTCTGTTTATGTCCATGGCCTGCTGTCCTGTCACTGTCCATCACTGAGAACAGTTTGGCTCCATCCCAGCCTCACTTGATATTTTTACATCTTGATAACATTTTTTTACACCTGAACCTTCTCTTTCCTATGTTAAGCTCCTTCAGCTGCATGCAGTGTGACCTGGTTATCTTGACAGAAAGGAAATGAAAACATGAGGAGTAAATGTTAAACCATAAGAAAAAAGTTTAAGTTGTCATTTTTTTTATTTGTTCTACATTTGTTTAACATTTTCTGCCCTTTGTGGTATATTTAGAAAAAAATTGTAATTTTTCAATGAACAGTCAGACAGGAAAATTACCCTCTATTCTCTCGATAGGAGACTGTAAATAACAAATTATGGTATGTATATGTATTCAAGTGTTCAATAATATGCAAAAATCACTGCTAAATTCCACCTCTACATTGCTTGATTTAGAAAATCAATATTCAGAATTGTTTATAGAAGCATCTATTTGTACACTGATTTCTCCCAAAACCTAAGTACTGATCTATATTTACATGACTATATTCATTTCTAGTTTAAAGGAAATATTTTTCCCTTTTCCTTTACCATGGATTATCTCTAATAATTATTTCCCCACATAGTTATAAATGCATTTCCTTTGGCTTACTTGTAACACTTCCTATATTTTCATTGGCTGGAAGCAAAGGACACAAAACCAGAAAATTAATGTTATTTATCCTTTAAGCTGTTTTAGTCCACACCTTGGCTGATTCTGTCTTCCTAGAGAAAAACTGAGCAAGAGAAACCCTTTCTTCTGGGGGTTTATTACCCATATGTTACTGATTTCATAATTCCTAGAAGTTATTCTCCATATATATGACTTTAAACATTGATATGAAGGGGCTAAAAATGCTCATTGATACTAATGAATTAAGTTTATTACACATAGTACTGGAAAGAGTGCAGGAAAACAGGAGATTGCATTATTGATTCCTCCTTTTGGCTCAAAAGATGAAAATGTGGCCATTTCTAATGACAGAAGCTCCAAGCTGAATACAAGAGTGAACTAAAATGCATCTGTGTAGCGAGTTTGATTTACCAATTGCAATATACTCATTTCCTGCTGTGAGATAGAATTAGGAGCGAAAGCAAGGCAGGCTTAAAACTTAGAGGGTGTAAAGAAAAACCTTTATTAACAACCTAAAAGAATAACAACCTAAAAGAACAATAGGTTTCAGAGTAAAACCTTCAGACCACCTCTCCTCCCTTCTCCCACACCCTCTTCTCCTTCTCAACAACATACAGAAACACTTCAGTCAGTTACCAATTTAAGAATAATCTTTTTCAGTTCACTCTAGGGAGAGAAGTCTCTCCTTGTCAGGCAACAGGGACTTTTCCACAAGAGGAAAAAACCAGTTCTCTCGTGGCTTCACTCTTCATGAACAGCAGCCACCTGGGAATCAGCAATTGTGAAACTCCTCCCATCTTCGCAGCCTTCCCAGAGCTGTGCTTATGGGGTATCACTTTTAAGGATGAGCTGTTCAAAAGCAAAGGTTCTCTTCATTTCTCTCTCTCTCTGTTCATGCCTCATCTCCAGGAACAGAGATCTTTTTCTTCCCTCGGGGCAAAGGGTCTTCAGCATAGGTGCCTTTGTTCATGATCTACAAGTTGAACACTTCCCCCCATGTCTTTCTCCATGGTTTATAGGAATCTTTAGTGTAGTACAGTCCATCCCTGTAGCTTACAAAAGGATTTTCAGCCTAAATTCATGGTGTCTCCTCGTTCTCCTTCCTCCTGGAACCTGAGTCCTGCTTCACTGACCTTGGTGTCTTCTCTCTGTTCTTTTTCCCTCCCACTCAAGGGAGGACTGAAGGTATGAAAGTATTATCTGAGCATTGGAAGGGTTAAAATTTCACATGGAGGGTGCAAAAGCTGCGGCCAGGCCATGCTGGAGCTGTGCCAGGATCTCAGGACACTCAGGCCGTGCTGGGACGGGCTGGCCCAGGCCAGAAACAGCAGTGGCTGCTCTGGAAAGCTTTGAGAGGGGATGGCTGGGATCTCAGTCAGCCTCCCTGGGCTCAAATGGCACCCGCTGCCGATGGTCACCCCTCCTCTCTGCCAGGACATGCCAGCCTCCCAGACAGGGGGTTCGGCCCTGCCCCCCCACAGGCCTGCAGGCCTCTGGCATGGTGGAGCCAGGCCCAGGCCCTGTTACCTGCACTCCTGCCAGAAGAGAAAAGCGAGCTTTCCCGGCTTTGCTCACTTCAAAACATGAATTCGTGAAGGCAGACCAAATCCTCCAATTAGTTTCCCAGGCTGTCAACAAGCAAATCAGCCTCCAATTGGTCCCATCAAGTCACAGAGGAAGTTCTCAGGGAGAAAACTTCTGTGGATGCCCTCTTCTAAGAGCCAATTAGTGCAAAACCAGCACAATCTGTCCGTCAGGGGTGAAATCCTACCTCCCATGCAAATTAACTCAAAGCTTGTTGCAGCATGTTTTTAATGAAGATGTCTGGTGTTTTCAAGGGAGATCACTGTACTCATTTGCATTGAGTTTTAGCGGACATGGACAAGTGTCATCCCTAAGACATCCCAAGCTCTTTCAATGCAAAGATTTGTGCCAGAGAAGGTTTAGATTGTATATTATTGGGAAAAAAAAATCCCTGGGGGGAAGCCCTGGCACAGCTGCCCAGGGCGGGGGTGGAGTCCCCATCCCTGGAGGGATTGAAAATCCCTGTGGATGTGGCATTGAGGGAAATAAGTTAGTGCTGGCCTTGGCAGAGCTGGAGGAATGGTTGATTTTGAAGACCTTAAGGATATTTTCCAACCTAAATTATTTGATTCTTTGAAAATAGGTATGAAATCAGGTCAAGAAGAACATCCCATGGCATTGCCATTCCTGTCATTTTAGCCACTGCACAATGAATACAACCTCAAATACCCCATGTCTCCTTGAAAAAGAGATTGCATATTGCTTCTGCTTTGAATACAAGTTTCAACTTGGTGCTTGCAATTCCTAAAGAACTTTGCCTACTTTTTAAAGACTAAGGTGCTGGAAATTAAGTATATGGCTCATATCCCTGAGTTGAACAATGTTATCCCTTTTAAACTTCCTGCTGACAGAGGAACCTTTAATCCTTCTGACTGGAAAGTATCTTGGAAAATGAATATTTTTTAAGTTTGGAAATTCAAATTAAATTGCTAAGGAGATAACAGCAACAGCATTGCTTATGTAATTGTTTAACCAGGAATCTCAGAGAGAAATATGTGCTGAATATTTCATCTCCAGAGTTTGACTTCTCATGAGATGAGGAATGTATTCTTCTGACTGCTGGCTATGACTGATTTAAACTGGAAGCTATGTTTTCAAAAGGGCACTGTGAACCCTCTTGAATCACACAGAGCAGATTTAGGAAAAGAAAGGAAGAGTTGCAGTGCTACAAATTACTGAAACTTAGATCCCTTCTCATAAATGTTGCTTGCACTACTTTTTACCATGAAAAGGTTGAACATGCCCTCCAGTATCAATCTTATAAAAGTTTGTGCAATAATAGTCATGGCACTAAAAATGTTTTAATTTCTCTCACTTTTTGTGTTGCTACAGCTGCACAGCTTATAGAATTCATTAGTAATTATTCTGAAATAAAAATATGTATAGGCCTAATTTACGCAGTCTTTAAGCTATCATTTTATGCGCTAACTTGTAAAATTAAATAAAAAAAAGGTGGAGATGGCATTTGCAGCTGATTTGTAAAATGAGGGAGATCTCTGATGAAATCCACTTTGAATAATGGTAGTCTTGCACCTGTTAGGAAGGTGGATTTTGAATGAAATCCTGAGTGGTGAATTATTCTATACACCTGGGCTCCACAGCTGGACAGATTGATGGCCATTTAGTAGGTAGAACAATTTGGTGAACAATAAGAAACAGGACATATGTGTGAAGAACTTAAAAGTAATTGAAGTGACAACATGGACTTTACTGGGAGACCAGCAGCTCTGCCCATGCAGTGGAGAGCAACAGGAATGCAGCAGTGATTCAGCCATGGGTGGGAATTCTGCCCTTTTGGAGGGCAGGATGGGGGTGCTTGAAATGAATCCTCACAGGCTTGGAATGTGTTGCATGTGCCATTATTAGGTACTTTATTCAATACAGCCTCAGGAGTTATTGTAATAAAGACACATATATCCATAACTGAGCAAATCCTGACCATACTGAGTATTCGGTGGGGGCAAAATATGAAGCTGGGTTATGTACTCAGTCTCTGTGTAAGAAACACAAACATAATCCCCCAGTCAGGGGTCTCCTGGGACTTTGTCTCTTCCACTTGAAAATGTGTGTATGATTTTGAGCTCCTTACCCTCTTCCAGGATTATTAAATTATATGTGAATCTTCCCAGGGTAAGAACAACTGAATCCCAGAATGGGTTGGGTTGGAAGGGATCATAAAGCCCATCCAGTATCACTCTATCCCCTGCCACTGGAATGGCTTCCACTGCCAGGGATCCAGGGGCAGCCACAGCTGCCCTGGGCACCCTGTGCCAGGGCCTGCCCACCCTCCCAGGGAACAATTCCTAATTCCCAATATCCCATCCAGCCCTGCCCTCTGGCAGTGTGAAGCCGTTCCCTGTGTCCTGTCCCTCCATCCCTTGAAAATTGTCTCTCTGCATCTTTCTTGCAGGCTCCCTTCAGGTACTGAATGGCCACAACTAGCCATACATAAATTTACAAGTTGTTCATATATATGTCTGTTCATACATACTCTGTTTTTCCCAAAGCATGCTTATTAATTTTGTTAAATATTCAGTCTGTGTTGACTCACCCCTACGCACTTCTGAAGCAGTTAAATGAAAAAAGTCTGATTTCAATTGAAAAAAAAAAAAAGAAAGGAAGAAGTTATCCCTGTACTGTAGGACCTTGTAAGCTGCTTGGTTTTCAGTGCCAAATTACTTTTTTTTTTTAAGCCAACATGGAAACTTTTTTTTTCCAGTGGGCTGGCTGAGATTTTGCTTGAGGAATTAACTGTGCCAACTCAGTTGCCACAAACATTTATCTCTTCTCCCTCCAGGACCACAGGGTGCTCCATGATCCACGCTGGCACCAAATGGGTGGAAGAACTGAAGTCACTCCTAAACCTGCTTTAACAAAGGAGCAGCACAGACTGGGCCTGTACTGGTGAATTAAACGTGACCAGGGATACTCCAGGCACTGACACAAGGCACAGACCTGGCTCCCAAAACAAGGTGGCTTTGTGCAATCCACCCTTTAGGAACAGTCCCTGAAATGCTCTAACTGCCAAATCATGCACCAAATTTATTTAGGGTTAGTGCTGGCAGGAGCATCAAATCCAGGTCAGGAAGTATCTCTTTATTTTACCAACATAAGGGTAAAATAACATTGCAGGGTTTGATAATACTTGAGGGCATTGTCATAATCTTGCATCCTGTGACCAGTGCAGGGCTTAAATCTTCAGCTGATGGGCAGCATGTGGGGAATTTAACCCAATTTTCCACACCCAGACTTCTGGCAGTGCACTGTGCAGGGAGCTGGTGCTGCCTGGAGTGCTGCCAGCACGGGCTCACCAAAATCTTTTCCTGGTTAGGTGGTACATTTCCATCTGGAAAGCTGAAACACATGGAATTTACAAAGTGTGTGAAAGACAAGTTGTTGTATCTCCAGGAGCTGCACTCAGGGTGAGCTGCAGTGGGAATAATTTGCATTATTGGAGTTCACTTGTGAAACAACACATTTCCCCTGGCCCCTGAAAAGAAAAAAAAAGAAAATTGCTGTTCTGTGCTAGCCACTTCCTCACAGCCAGAAGTTTATCCCCAGAAGTTTTATCTCCATGATGTATTTGTGGAAGGAGTGCAAAAGAGACTCTCAAGTAATGTGCTTCTGATTTGCCCCTCCATCACACTGCTGCATAATCATGAAGACAGGGGTCACTGTAAGGACCCAGTGGGCTCTGCATGGGTTTGGAGAGAATAATTTGGAGCAGACAGCAGCAAGTCCTCACTTCATCCCCTCAGAGAATGAGGGACTGGAGGGAAGGGAGCGTGGGCACAGCACTGAATGCACACAAACTTGCCTTTATTTCATTTAGCCAGGAAACAATGCACTTCTGCTCCTTCAAAACAGCGAGATCCAAAGACACTTTTCAGCAGGAGTACTGGGACAGCTTCTTCCCAACCCTGGATGGATTCTGAGTTGAGTTTATTATTGTTTCTAAGTGATATTGTTTGAAATTTTAGTAAGGGAGCATACACCAAGCAGCCCACAGATCTCAAGTCATACATTCCTACTGGCAGCCCAGAGATGAAAGGGTTGGAAATCTGTCCCTGAACTGTTTTCTGGATTTCTTGGCATCAGGATAATTCAACTGGGAATGTCAAGGGTTTTACTAAATAGCTGCTGGAAGGACTCAGCAGCTGAACACCCTGCTTCAGTCAGCAAACCAAGCAGTTTAACGGGCATCACATGAACAGCAAACCCAGAAGTTAATCAAAAGCAAAATAGGATGTCCTGACCGGGAATTCAACTCTGCCCTGTGATAGTTTGGTATCACATCTGCAGCAAACTTCTGCAGCTGAACTGCGCAGCACATTTTACCCCTAACTCCTGTGTCACCAGAATCCACTGAGCACTAAAAATGCAGGACCATTTTTCCTCACTTCTGCTTATAGTCTGCAGAAGAAAGAAGTCTGCCTCTTTTGCTTTAGATTTCATTATTTTCACAGATTTCTTTTTTTAGTTATGTAAGATTCTTTTACTTCTGGAGTAACCACTTGATGGGAAAAAAAAAAAAGGAAAAAAGAAAGAAAAAACAAAACAAACCAAAACACCATTTGCCTCCTGAAATCATACATTTCTGTAAGGTCACATCACACTACATGGAAGCAGTTCCTAGTAAGATCAATTCACACAAACTACATGCAGGAAAAAAACTATAAAAGCCTTGGCTTTTATTGTTGCTCTCCCCCTTGCCTGCACTCCCCACAGCTTGACATTTGTTAATGGCTTTTCTTGACTGAGTGGTTCTTCTCTCAGGCAGTCTGGGAAGAGTTTCAGCTTTGTCCTCCACTGTGCCCATCAGAGGGAGGTGCTTGGAAGAAAGTGCCAGGAGCTTTTCCAGGGTCAGAAAGGCTGATCCAGCTGGGCTGAAGCTGGACTTGTTTGTGCCAGGAATCCTTTCGGGAAGGAGACTCATAGGTAGCTTTTGAAAGGCTCGATCTTTAGTTTAATTTCCATGACCAAAAAAAAATGTTTCTGGTATTTTTATGACCTTGGTTTGCGGTCACCTCTGGTTGACACCTCAGATGTCCTTGGCTTCCACCGGAGCTGACTCTCTGAGAGGTGAGTCACAGCCCAGCTTCACCTCAGGGCAGGTTTCAAAGAAAAATCCTCCTTGTGTGGAGGTGTTTTGTTGCTCTTGGGTATCACAGTGAGAAATGAGTTAGACAAAGAAAGCCACCACAATCCCCCATGGTTTAAAGAGTGTGTCCTGTGGGTATAAAAGAGGATTAGTGCTCTTCATGAGCGACATGGAGACAGGAAAAAGGTGTATTTCCTAAAGAGTTTGTGTGTGGTTTGATGTTTTTTCCTTTTTGAAGTTCACACCATTTGTGTAACTTTCCTTGAGACATCACGTTCATGGCCCAGCCCTGGCGTTTCTTTGCCTTTCACAGTGAAGTGCTCCTGTTTCTCAATGTTTTCACACACAGGGCTTGGAATGACCTGTTACTTGTCTTCAGTATTTCAGTCGAGTTCCTTGTGCTGAGCCACTCAGCTCTGCAGCCAAGAGAAGGGCACAGGAGTGTCCCCCTCCAGCAGTGGCAGCAAAAGCAAATTTTAGTGACAAAGCTCTGAAATGAGATTCAACGCATGGGCAAATCTGCCTTTCCTTTGCTTTGTAGGAAACGTTGGTGACTCACGAATCCATTTGGTTTGTGATCCTTAACTGGAGTGAAACAGACCATGCAATCCACAAAAGTGCTTTTTTTTTTTTTTTTTAAAATTATTTCCTTGTCCTCTCCAGTTTTCTTTGAGACAACACGGCTTCAACTCTAGAAGAGCTCGTGGCATGTCGTGAGCTGCCCCAGCAGATGCATCTGCAGTAAATGTGTGTCCAATCTCCACAACAGCAGCTGATTATCATTTATCCCCTTATCGTGGGGGATTTGTCAGCCTCTGGAATCCCTGGCTGACAGGGGTCTGTGGATGATGGATCACAGTGGCTGTCTAGGCCTGATTCAGAGAAAGATGTTGACACACACGGCTCATTTCTGAGAAAAGTAGATTTTTATGTGACATGGACTCCTGTTACCTTACTGCACCCTCCAGTCTTGTGACAGAAATGATCCAGCACCCTACTGACACAGGGTTGGGATTCAAAGTGCAGCACAGGTGCTCCTGCTGTTTGTTTTGCTGCCCCAGGTTTGGAAATTAGTGCAAGAATAAAAGCAAGGAGCACTTCTGCCATGTGTGCTGTGGTTCTGCTGGCTGCTCTGCCCTGTCCTGGGGGACCCCAGCAGAAGGAATGTGCAAACTGTGCTCACCTGGGAGTGCCACCTCTGCTGGGATTTTCCTCTTGTCCCCACTATCAGTAAAACAGAGGGCTTGATCTGTGATTAGATATCTCAATTGTCTTCACATTGCCCTCTCAGGTGAGGTTGCCTGCTCCTTGCAGCACCTGCAAATTCCCTGAGTGTCTGGAGGGTGAGCAATTCCCAGGGCTGGGGGGGGATGGGGGTTTCCACACATTGCAGAATCACAGAACTGAGCTGGAAGGGACCCACAGGGATCATCGAGCCCAGCTCCTGGTCCTTCACAGGACCATCCCCAGCCTTGTCCAAACATGAGCTCTGTCAGCCTTGGTGCTGTGATCACTTCCCTGGGGAGCTGTTCCAGTGCCCAAACACCCTCGGGGTGATTTTCCTGATATCCCACCTAAACCTGCCCTGACTTGAGGCCATTCCCTGAGGTCCTGTCAGTGCACAGAGCAGAGATCAGTGCCTGCCCCTCCTCTGCCCCTCACAGGGAAGTTGTGGCTGCAGTGAGCTCTCCCCTCAGCCTCCTCCCCTCCAGGCTGAACAGATCCACTGCTCTTCAGAGAGCTTCCCCTTCAGTGCCCTTCTTTGGACTCTCTCTAATCATTTTACGTCTTTCTTATGTTTTGGTGTCCAAAACTGCTGACAACACCAAGGTGAGGCCATCCCAGCCCAGAGCAGAGTGGGACAATCCCTCCCTGTCCCAGTCGGGTGCCCTCAGGTCAGGGATGTCCCTCCTGGCCTCCAGGGCACTGCTGACTCAGATCCCACCTGCCATCAGCCAGGACCCCCAGGTCCCTTTCCATGGCCCTGCTGTTCAGCAGCTCATTCCCCAGTTTGTGCAGAATCTGGCATTTTTCCCTTGCTGGATTTCCTATGGTTAGTGACTGCCCCTGATCATCCTCTGTGGCAGCTTTGAGTCCCTTGACAACTCCACTGCTCCCAGAAAAACTCCATCCATCCCTGCAGGCTGGAGCACCAACACCAGCTCCTCATTTGCATCTAGCACCAAGTGCTGACTTGCTGGAAGCCTGATTTTGGTTTAGAGCCAGGGGTCTGCATTGTGAAAAACACGGTTTACTGTTTTGGGAGAATTAAAAGGTTTAATAAAAAGACAATAGGACACAAATATAAAGCAAAGGGTTAAAACAGCCGGGTGCTTGGCATGCTGCCAAGAGCACACCGCTGGCTGCTTCGGGAACACCCCTTTATGTAGGTTTTACAATCCATTAATTTGTTACATATTCATAGACCTTCATGCATAGTCAACTGTTTCTGGGAACTGTTTAGTATGGCCACTCCTTGGGACCTCCTTTTTAGAGCATGCGTGTTTCTTGGCTTGTGGTTTTAAACTTCTTTTTAATTTGGGTGGTGGTCTTGGCCTTTTGCAGCCAGTGAGTGTTGATAATTGTTGTGTCAGCTGCAGGGTCCCCATCACCTGTTCATGGGCTGTTATTTTGATTAAACAGGTAGTCTAAGCATACTATCTCTAAAAAACTTATGTCTTACTTTTACTATTTAACAAAGACTATATCCATATAGAAATGCTATTTTAACATTATACATATAGCATTTATCCCAATA